>JAOBYF010113667.1:0-11451 GCA_025403605.1 Parazoanthus darwini | reverse complement strand
GTTTACATGTATCTGGGAAAAATACCAGGTGAATCCTTTCCTATCTTTAGAATCCTGATTATAATATCATTTTCTTGCAAGTTCCCATTTCCTCCTAAAGCTCAGTTCAGCGGTTCAAGAGTTCCAACTCGAAAATTGAAATAGACTTTAAAATAACAGAATGAAAATGTTAGCATGGACACTGGTTCTTACGCAATTAAATAACTGCCAACAGCGCTAATGTATTTATAGCAATAACATAACGAGATTAAAGTTTTGTTGACACGTCTAGCATCACGTTTTCAACTGTGCTGACCGCCCCATGATTAATCGACACTTGTTCAATCACGTTTGCAGCTCTTCATCCGTACACACGAGAGAGAGAGCTTCACAGTATGAACATATTTACTAAATGGCGAACAACTGACGAGGCTGTGGTAAATAGCGAAATAAATTTGGCAAACCAAATTCATTTATCAACCAAATTTTTATTGGCTCAAAAACAGTCTTAGCCAGATATCTTTTTCAAACGAGCACAATTTTGGGGGCTCTTTCCTTGTTTCTGCACACGAATTTTCACATCACAGTAATTGATGTGCTAAAAATATATCAAAATCAAAATTCTATTAAGACTTGGTGCTTAAAACAACTGGTATTTGTATTTCATGTTTATAGAGCACTGGTGTATGCAATACAAAAGACGTGACGTATCAGTCAAGCCTTGGAAGCTTGCGTTCTTGTTTGTGGACAGAAAAATTTGGAATCACGCGAATTTGCTCATTTTGATGCCATACTGGACACGCGCGTGAGAAAAGAGAGACCTTGTTAGTGGGCGGAAGAGTCGAGACTCTTACGAGTTCGCTTATTTCGACTCCGTAATAGTGGACGAGCGTGTGAGAAAGGAGAGACTGGAAGCTTCAGTCGACCGCCAATCTCCAATTCCTCCATCTTCGCTTGAGCGTTTTTTCTTTCTTCAGTCTTTCCTTTCCTCGCACGTTCAATATGGCACCAAAATGAGCGAGTTCTTGTGATTCCCGACTTTTCCGCCCAGAAACAAGAACGCAAGCTTCCAGTCTCTCCTCCCCTCCCTCACGCGTACGTCCAATATGGCGTCGAAATGTTGTGTCACTGCCAACTTTTCTGCCACAAATCCCTTCTCTCGCCGGAGAACCTATTCACAGGCTAGCACAAACAAGACCACATGTTGCCACAAAATATAATATCCCTTGGGGCAGCTGACGCTTCAATGTATCTTCAACTGTACCGTTTTCAACCAGTTTATTTTGCTGTTTTACGAAAGTCCGTGTTCTCCCATACGATTGCCTCCAAAACAGCCGCTTATTTCCTTCGAAACGGGCCCCATAATGCGGCTGCTTCGATGGCGAGGCTACCCATTCGAAGAATTTTTAAAATTCCAAAATCATTACTGTTTTGACCAGCACATACGGCTACGCGTTGAAAAACAATCAATTTAGGCCAACCACGTACCGCCATCAAGCAATGGTCGGTTGGTTATAAAACAATCAAGGCCGTTGTACTGCATGCCGGCATAACCTGAGAAATGTTAATTGGTGAAGTTCAGCAACATGTATTTTTACACTGGAGTAGTGAAAGGAGTCGAGATCCCGTTGATTGCACACACTCGCGTCTTTTCAGCGAAATATAAATCAAATTAACTCTTGTCCAGAGTTTCCGTAGTATAATTAGGCCAAGCAAAAAACTTGTCAGTTTCCCGTCCCCGCCCGCCTCCCTTTTTTACGGTTTATTATTTCTGTGTATATCTGAAGATCTTGAGTACCTTGGTGAAAAACCCGCCCTCTGCTGTAAAATAGACTCAAAATACAAACAATAAATCGAACTTGATACTTGGTGCGTAGATATAAAAGAATGTAACAGATACTCCTTTATGTGTGCGGAACACCGACGTGTTATGTATTAAAGCAAGGAAAGGTGGCGAAGCAGAAAATCACAAGAGCCTTCAAGCCGAAAAAATACATGAAAACTGAGAAAACATTTTGATCAAATTTTGCACCTTGCGACACTATTTTGAGTTCTTGAAATAATAACTAGAACTTGTTACTTGAAAGACATTTTCCTGGCATAGAAACCTGTGTTGCGCTAAATAAAGATCTGAAATGGCTATATAGTAATGTACTGATATATTTTAAGTTCGTCTTCCAAAAAACAAATTAAAGGACACTAGTATCGGAAGGTGAAAGTTCACTGGCTTTTATATAAATATTAAAGTTAGATATGATGAAATGGAGGCCGTATTCTATTTTGTTAGAAACAAAGGGGACGTAAACCTATATTTTGGAAAATAACAACAAGAACCTCCGGGCTCATGTTTACGGGAAACTTGTTTTCACTTGGCCTTAAAGAAACAGTTGTTGCTAATGAAAGAATTCAGAATTGAAGAAAATTGCCCTATATTTGATAAATACATCAAAAATATATATCAGAATCATACCGTACGGTCGAAAACGTTTTGGTTTTAAATTTAAACAATATACTTTTTATCAATAACAAAAAAAAAATTAACAAGCAATATATTATGACTTATATAAGACAATCAACTTAAACTTAAAGCTGTCAAATTGTCCCTTGTTGTGTTCTGGCATTTAGCTACTTTTTCGCTTCGAACACCTTTATCAATCTTGCTAAAACTATGCATTCGTGAATGAACGACTGCAAATGAATTTCATAGCAGAAGAGCAAAGGTTATAGCATCGCTGTACTTGTGGTTTAGCACGCCAATTTGACATTTTGAGCGTTATTCGTGCAGAGCTGAAATATTGACGAAACGATTATAATATCGCGGCATGATTACACAATCTTTTCATGGCTTCATACTAAAAATAGAAACTAGAACAAAAAAGGAATGTCTTAATTGATCATATTTATAATCTTTTGCTAAATTTAATAAGACCATAGAGGCAAAGCAAGGACTGATTATGGCTTGCCTGCAAACAGGTTCATACACGGGTGGGGAGATTCAAAATGTACTGGAGAAGGATTTTCTTATTTTTTTGGAGGAACTGAGAGCGGTGGGGGATAAATGGGTCGCAGGCTTGTTATTTTTTAACCTGCCAAAAGGCTCATAAAAAAAATTTAGGATTCCGGATCGGGGTCGTGGAGGAAGAAAAAAATTGTCGCACGCTTTTATTTTTCTGGCGATTTGACAGCGATAGAAGGGTTTTTACAATGTTACATGTTGTAATCCACGTATAACAATTACCCATACGTGACCAGGAAATTGATCAAAGACAAAGAGCATTGTTTGCGGTTGGTATTCAATATGCATCTGGTTCAGCCAGGGCACTAACTACTACTGTTCAGACTCCAGTACTGTTAAATTCTATGATTTTTTGCTCATTTTTAAACTGATGGGTGAAGTAAAAGAGTTAAGCCGACATTAGGTTTGTCCTTCTTACATGTAACTCTTGTTTAACCTCAACGTTCTAATAAAAGTGGTTCAAATATAAAAAGAGGACACAGTTATGATTGCAGAAGCTAATTCTTGTCGGCCGGAAGTATAAATCATATAAGTAGCGTATGAACAGCTCCAAAATGTATTAACATGTTATTTTGTTAAAGCTATTGCGTCGTTTTCTGCCAGTTATGATTTGCACTAAGCAGAAGTGTAAGATAAAATTTTATGTTTAAAAGCCGCAGTCGGTATGAACAACCGTGACATTGTATGCCCCATTTAACAATTATTGAATTGTGGAGGAAGGTATTTTGTCTGGTTAGCTGCAACCATACTGGCCACTGCTTGACGTATGATTTTGCTATTTTTTTTATGGAACGCAGTAACGAAGGGCATGGCATATGAGATTGCGGCAGTTTTTCCCCAAAACATCATGTATGCTTATTCAGGTTACATAGCTTGCGGTCGCTAACAAAATTAAGGTTATGTTCAACGTAGCCAAAACTGCGGATCTCTTTAATTCCATTTATTATAATAAGAAAAGAAGTAATACAAGAATACAAGATTTCCTTGTGGAATTGGGCAGGAAATTATATTATCCAGCACTTAGCATTTTTTTTTCTTATTTTCGAGTTGTTTTAAGCCAATTAAAGAAATATACAACACGCTGTTTTATAAAAACCAGATAAGTCAGATAATTTTTGGCCGAAGCTCGATCGTTCTCAGCTTTTTAACAAATTTAGCCTCGAGTTGTTCTGAAGTTGTTCTTAATTTTGCAATTGAATAAATGTTTTTGTTGCACAACTGTGCTTTAAGAAGCTGAGCAAGAGTTTGCGCCAGAGAGTTTGCTGTTGTAGAAAAAAAGTGTGTAAACCAGATTGGTGACTGAACGGTACTGGTAAACGTTATAATTAATACTCGTCCTGGAGTCCACTTAAATATTAACATTTAATTTTTTTTATATGATCATTGTCTCAGGATCAATGTAAAGTATAGTATATGTTTACAGCCAGCTCAAATGTGAATCTCAAATGCGTTGAATTTTCGGAGGTTTTTTAAGGTAGTTAAAGAGCATTCTAACAAACAAAATGGCAAAAATAAGATTTTATCATAAAATAGATCATTTGGACGGGTGCATAATATTTATTGACCATATACACAACTGGATTTCCAGGAAAAAAAAGGGTTTAGGTTTTATTTGCTTCCGCCTCTTCTGCTTCCTCCTCCCAACAAATTCTTCTTTTTCAACCACTAAGCACCCAATTTTACAAAACATGATACTGAACCCTCGCAGAATGAAGGTACAAGTATCACATATATTAAAATATGGAATCCAACTGTGATACCAAATTAGTATGTGGCTATCAGCACAAGTGATGAAAATTTGTTGCCAGATGCGGCCGCTAATTAATGAATGGCTACCCAGGTGCCCTACTCCATCCGGAAGTATCAACACACGTGGTATGCAATATTTACTCAAATTGTCTGATTTGTTCAATAATAATGAGCACAATTTAGAAAATTTCTAGTTCAAACAATGTACAGTTGTGCAAAATGACAACAAATCGTTCAGTTTTTCCAATATTTAGCACTTCTTCTTCAAAAGTTGGATTGCGGTTTCTTAATAGGCAACAAATTTGACACCACAGTGAATGGCAACCACAGAGCCTGCTTCACAAACACACTACACCGCTGTACTTCCCCTGACACGACTGGCTGCACTGCAGGCAATTGTATCTCAGTACATTCCCAAGGAACAACAACTTTCTTTAACGATGTTTAAAACATGGTCGGTTTTCGGTTGTTCGGTTTTGTTGGCAATTTTGTAGAAAGAGACCTGATTAATTCAAAGCAGATTGGTGCGACAAAAGCAATGTCAAGGAAAATGTATTTTTAAAAATAGTAATTATTTAACTAGGCATTATTGATTATGTCGTTTCCTGTTGACAACTGAAACATAAGAATGCTGTCTTCACAAAAAAATCCAAATGAAAGGGAACATTACTTATCGACTTTGCTACCAGTAAAGCGAAATAAGATTGGTGGATTCCTACTTTAAAACAAAGATTGACTTTCCACTGTTAGAAGTTATTGGACGTTACTAAACCAGGAACAAGGAACGGTCAGTATGAGTCGGGAAAAGGTCACTATGAGTTTGGAGCTGTGAACAATTTCAAATTCTTCAAAGGCTGGGGGATTTGAACAGTTTAGAACGTCAAGCATCGCTGCAGATATTCAGTGCAAATATTTACCATTTCCAGTTCCCCGTTCCAGGTTTTAGTAACGTCCGGAATTGTTGTATAATGTTGGCTTGTTATGACAAACTGGTAAACCAACACAGTGCTAAGGATATATCAGACTGCCTAGGACTTACTCACTTAGGCTTCGCTTACACTTTGCCGGATAACTAACCAAGCGACGAAACGCTCGAAAGCGATATGTAGTAGGTTTTGTACTGCGAAAAACCGTGTTTTTAAAATACACTGCAACGCACGGCACGCAATCCTATTTTCGGGACATCGTGAAATTGTAACCTTGCCCTTTCATACTAGAACATTTTAAACTTAGTTTTGAAGCATACACTCTTATTGTTATTAAGAACCAGTAAAATTATCCCAGGCTCAATGTTCTCATTTTCTTCGGCAATTTCAGCCTCTAAATGTTCTTATTTTGTTTTCAACAGCTCTGTTTTCCGTAGGGGATAAAACTCACCTAAAACTCGGTAAGAAGCTTTTGTGCACTGTTTTACAAGGAATTTGAAGTACCTTTTGCAAGAGAAACTATTTGTAAATCTTGCATGGGTTCGTTACCGGAGAGCTAAGTACTGTAGCCATGTAGGACTACTGCAGTTCAGCATTGTACACTATTCAGCCTCAAATTGTTCTTAATTTGTTCTTATTTTTCGGGCAAACTCAGCCCGAGTAAAAAAGAGTGTAATTAAAAACGTTTGCTAGCTGATCTTTGCCAAAGCAAGAAAAACAACATTTACTTAATGAAATAGTTCAAAACCAGCAAAACTGTTTACACAGAAGTTTTTGAGACAGGGTTTGGTTCTTATACTTTTCGATGTAAATTCTTATGAAAGGCAAATGCAAATGTAAATTCTGTTATTATTATTGCTATTATTATTAATATTATTAATAATATTATTGCAGCTACGGGTTCTTACCTTAGTATAGGAAATGCATCTGGTTCAAATTCAAACAGAAATGCAAACCTATATAGTTGTACTATCATTCATAAGAATGATAATGGATACACTTCGATTAAACAAAGTAAAACTAGCGATCACCGGCTTGACAGTGATATGCGTGATTTGAGTCAGTAACAATCCATCTTTAAGTTCGGTTTTAAATCATCAAATTCGAAATAATTAATTTCCAGGTATAATAGTGTTGGTAATGATCATGGTCAAAATTGTCACTAGCATAAGTTCTGCACATTTCAGTTCTGTTATCAAATAGTTTTGTTTGTTTGCAAAAGTGTTATCTCAGTCACATTTTAAAAGGTCAAATTACGATTGCATGCTCACGATCACGAGGTGTGCTCACGCTTTCTTCGGCCACGTTAACTTAAAAAAACACACTTTGTGTTGAAAAGATATAAGAAAAAGGAAATCTAACAAAAAAACGAAAAAAGGAAAGCAACCGAAATATGAGGTCGTTCTTTGTTCTCAACGAGTTTGTGTCATCAGACCTTAAACCAACTCCAGGCAGAATATCAAGATGCTCAATATCCGCTGACTGACTCCGGCTTGTCTTTGAATCAAGATAATCCCAAACTTAGATATAATATAATAAATAAACTCAAGCACCTTCGTATCTTTACTGAGATCTGTCTTCAATCTCTTTTAGGGTGTAACTAACAATCATCACATTTTATATCTACTTGCGGATATCTTCAACAGCAACGGAAACGTCTGACCAATTCTTGTATACTGCAATGTGCATTTTCTTCGTAAACTGACAACTGCTTCGAAAGAAAGATGAAAAATATTCAAGATGCAATATCTGTTGGTTTGCCCCGCAAGGACTAAATAAAACCAATTGTGGTTTCACAGTTGCTGCCAAAATGGGGAAGAATAATAAAGAAAATACTTGTATAGTACATGTGGTAGTAGGAACAGCAGTTGCTGCCCTCCCCCTCCCCCCTGCCCCTTTACCTTGACTCGTGCGCTAAACACATGAAAAAATGAGACCACATTATTTGCTGCAAGTGGCTTAAAGTCAGAAATGGCCACTGAAAAAAAATGGATAAACTTCCGCTTGAACTTTCTATTTTTAGGGTCATCAGTACAGAAAAATGCTCAAATGCTTTTACGATATTGAAAATTCAGCAAACTTTCTGAACAGGTTTCATTTTCATAATAGTTTTTCAAATATACTTTTAGAATGCTAGAAGGAGGGTTTCTGTAATATGTTAAAAAGAATCGAGAATTGACTGTCGTGCAAGCCTTCTTAGCTTTGAGCTGGGGGTGCTATATCAACTCGTGCAACTCGAGCAAATTGGCAGATCACGGTCAGATTAATATATCAAACAGATATATCAAGATTCTTGTGCACTGCAAGATAGGCGACAAATGGCTTGTGCAATAATATTTTCCAGAAACATAGATAGCTTCGTTTGGCAGGGTTAAGTTTTATTCTCTGCAGACTTATCGAAACAGATATTGACGTTAAGAAACAGCTTCCAAGTGTAATAAAGTTGAAAGGAAATATTGATCTTAACAACGCAATAGTAGATACAAACTCCCGGCTTGAAATGAGTCTTACGATTTGAGAGGGGAGTTTAACTACAATCTAACAAAGTAATGTAAAGGTCTATTTATTTATTTCCTTACCTTTTGATAACTTCTGCCCACTTGATTGTTGAGTCAAAGTCGCTAGCAAACACAAGACAATGCAGAATCGTACCATCGCGAAGCCTTTTCAAAAATAAGATAGAATCAAATAGCATGAAATGCTATCTCCAATGTTGAGAGGTTCGGTTGTCGACTATGGCGACAGCTTTGGCAATCTTTCTACTGACTGAGCAGAGTAGAACAGTATCGTCCTTTCACTTAAGTATAGTACACACAAAAAAAACGTCGCAAATAATTATTTTCAGCTTGCTTGGCATGCGCGCTTTCCGTAAACTGACCTCAGCAACTGCGAAAATCGGGTGGAAAGAGCTGAAATGAGAAACCGAACCTATTTATCTCAGCCGATCACCGACAAGACTGTGGATAATTTCAACACCCGTGTGGAGGTCACGGGGTCTCGGTAAACTAAGTCCAATCAGATGAATTACAACATTTCTAATCAGACCTGCCCTTGGGGGCTTTTGGGTAAACCGCTGCTGAATGGGAGGTCGGATTTGGGTGGCTAGTGTATAAAACTAAATATTCTCAACACCGAACCTTTCCTAATACATGCAATAATGCAGATGTTTGTCGTGACCCTCTTTTTAAAAACCATTTCCCCTACTTTAAAGACTGTGTCTTCATTCTATTCATCTCCCTTGGGAGTTCTTAGACATGAAACATCAACAATAACAAAATACGGTAACTCGATTAGTTTAGAGTAAACACCGACATGGCCTGATAAACTTTTCCCTCTTGTGTGATCTGCCGCAATTGTTTGCTGCAGTTATTGCATTTGTTGAAGTGATGCGTGTAGTTAATCGTAGTTGTTTTATCTCCCGATTTCAAATGTCTCAATAGAACGGAAGATCTAACAGACACACGCTGTGTAAGCTGTGTTCCACGTGTGAACCGTATACCGTTTTAAGATCCAGGGGAAACCAGTTACACAAGAGATTTCCGGACCTGAATGGAGGGGAGTTTCTGAGTTTGGACGGACGCGAGAAACCCGAGTAGACATCACGGGTGGGGGAGCCATTAAAACGGATTTCACTTTATTTAGCCGAACAGATTTCAAAACAACGAAACGACTTCTATAGGTGATACAAAGACAGATGAGTCCAATTGCCGAAAATAAAAACAAAAAAATGCATATAAACCTTGGTAGTTCCATATGAATGTTTAGTAAAAAAGATTGTGCGAATTACAACATTTCGTATTTGGTATGAATATTATCAAAATCTAAATAAAATTTAGATTTTGAAAGATTGATTTGTTAACGATATATCGCACGTTTTGGTTCATATAAAGAATAATAAAATCTGAAAGCCCGGAGGGGGGGGGGGGAATCCCTGAATTTGGATGGTAGGTATGACCGTCGTAATTTTTAGGGGTTAAAATTGGCGATCCGGTATTTTTTTATGGTTTTGTTGAACAAGAATGGCACTCTGAAGAAAACCCGGTATTTCTAGGGGTTCTTTGAGAAAGTCTGGCCAGAATTAAATTTTAAAATTGTCATTAAATCCAGGCATTTTTAAGGGTATTTTAGAACCGAGGGGTATTTTTTAGGTTGGGAAGTTTTTTCTAAGGGGGTGGAAATTTGGGCTTCCCGACGGTCATATCTACCGTTTTAACCTTGAATCCTTTCCCCCTCCCCCGGGTCTCAAAGCTTTAACTAGATTTTTTTTGAAAATCCCACACGTGTAGATTTGAAAACATCATTGGTCCGTGACGGTATGAAGTTGTTTTTCTGAGGTTTTCCCATGCAGAATCATCAGTTTGCCAAAAGTTAAATGCATAAGTTTTGCTATGTGTAATTAAAATACCACTGAGTGTTCGACCATTTATTCATCTTCAAGAGAGCCATAAGAAAGATAATTTTTCCTGGCTGAACATGAAGAAATGTTTCAAAAGGCAATTTAAATCTGTTTTAACAGATTCGGCCATCTTATATCAAAGCTATTTTCATGTTTTGACTATCTCTTTTTCTACTAGAGCGACTATTATTCATCTCAATCATGCACCGCGGAGGCGAGAGCTTCTCCTTGCAGATCGTCTACGCTGAGAGCCTTGCATATTGCTCCCGAGCTCTTGAAAAATTAGCGTTCCATGCAAACTTTCCAAAATATTTTAAAAATTATTTTAACTCTTGTTATGGCATAATTCCCTGATATGCCACGTTTTTCCAAAATTCAGCTGTGCCCGCGTTGGTGGAGCGCAGAGCCAGCGGTCACTCGGCCAAGAGTGAACCGATTGACTAAAAACACTGTAAAAAATATGAGGTGGGGGTATCGAGGGATTAAACCACAACAGAAACGCCGGCATCGAAACATAAGACAACACACGCACCGGCAAATGGTTAAATGTATTAACAATTTTGTGGATTTGCCCTCAACAGTTATATGCTCGGAACAAAACCTTTCCAAGAGCTCATAGCCCGCCAGTTAAATTTAAAGCTACACTTCAGACGAAGTCAGTGTAACGACGGGCATTTATTCAAAAGGGGGTTTAGCTAACACGGTCCCGCTTTAGTTTCGACTGTAGATTCTGTTGACCAATAGAGGCCAAACGTCCACTTTAGCCTCAACCAAGCGGAACTCCTTTCAGTTCACAACGAGTGAAGCTAAAAAAGAGCGAGTTACATGCTAACTACTTCTTTATCATTTGCAAATAAAATGACACATGTTGGAAACAAAAGAGCTCGAGAAACACTAGCAATTGAGTGATGAAACCCAAATCTGAAGTAACCGAATTATCTAGAATATGGCCACGTGTCATCAACATTACCCATTAGGGAACTTTATGCGACAACACCAATCTTACGAGTGTACGTCGACGTGAGGAACTGATATGACAATTTTTTACCAAAGATCGGTGGATTTAAGGGGGGGATTACGTCATTTTTAGAAGAAAAGAAGCCGAGTAATCAGCTATTTTTATAAATCAAGGGCGAATCGATTAAACGCTACGGAGCTCCAACAAATTTCCTCCGACCCCCTTCTCCAACCAAACTCTCAGGCGATAAATTAAATGTCCGGTCCCTCAACCATTATGCAACTGGCCCCAGAACTGATTCAAACTGAATTTAGTTCTGGTTTTAGATAAATGAGTTTTTACTTTTATCTATTTTTTCACCAGCTGACCATGCTCAATTATTACTTGATTTATTTCCTTGGACCATAGCATTTAATTTAAGAACGTT
>JAOBYF010113556.1:0-11451 GCA_025403605.1 Parazoanthus darwini | reverse complement strand
AGCTGTTCCATGTGTAAAATAGAACGTGGACAATCAGGTCCGCTCTTGTACCCATAGAGTTGTTCCATGCTTAAGATAGAATGTGAATACTTTGATTAATTGTTAGGAATGTTGATTGTATTGAATTGTCCAACATTTGACGTTATTGATAATAATAGATGACAATGATAATTATACTTAAGTTGATAATGATAACGTTGACAATAACGATGATAAAGATAATGGTTATGATTATGATTATGGTAATGACAACGATAGTGACACTATTGATAAAGATATTTTTGATGAAGGTATTATTAATAATAACGAGAAGGTTTCCGCATGGTAGATACGGTGGTGTTTAGTTCCAGGAAGCAATTAACCACTGGAATTACACTCATGTTGTAAGCGAAACGTTTTGGCGTCCTCGACGATACCCTTAAAGATTTTCGCAATTCGCATCTGTTTTAGTTATCGAAGTGCGATGTTGTTGGGCTTCCAGTTCTCTTACCCGCTAATTAGTTATGTTTCCTTGTAGATATGTGTTTGCTGCCATCTACACAGTGGAGATGTTCCTAAAGATTTTGGCTCGGGGCTTTGCACTTCACAAATATGCTTATCTTAGAAATGCGTGGAATTGGTTAGATTTTTTGGTAGTTATATTAGGGTAAGTGGAGGGTTGGATTTCTTTTCTTTACGTTAGTTTAATTCATTACCAGGGTGTAGTTCCCTTCAACATTCCAGGCGATCGGAAGCGAGTTATCGAATTCTAGTCCGTCAGCGTGCGGTTATCGAATGCTGGCCAGTCAGCACACACTGCCATGCGCACTCTAAAGGCACTACCTAAGTAACATGGCTTGGTTTGCTCGTTTCTCTGAAGAAACGAATTCCGTTTATGAAGTAAAGAACAGACAAGTTATGATTATCTATTCAACAAGTGAAGTGTTTGCTAGCCCAGTTAGAGCTGAGCTCTAGTTGATAGGTGCTTTCAAGTACGATGAGTTTCCAATTTACTTGCTTACTAAAACCAACGTGCAAGCTTAAAAATGGTGGCCATTTTGAGACGGCTCCAATTCAACCAAGCGTTGCTAGCGCGAAACAGCCAACCGCCTGGTTAAACACGAGATTCCGAAATATAAGGAGCGGCCTCTGGGGCTTCAGTCTTTGTGAGTGAACATCTCCTGTTGGCCGCTTCTTTGATTTCTTGTGAAATAACAGCGCGAAATTCAAAACTAAATGAATATCTGAATCAAAATTATCGAAGTTGGAGCTGTCAGTTTGGCCTAAAGTTGCAAAAGGTTGCTATTTTAATTTTGTTCCGTTGTTATGCAAATGACAGCGTATCTGAAATATTTATAACTTAAGTTTACAACGCGTTAAAGGGGGCCATTTGTTGAAGGACGTCGCTAAGTGAAAGCTTCATGGTTTGCAATTTATTATTTATTTATTTCCCCAGCTACGTTACTATGATTCCTGGTCTAGACGAATATTCAGGAATTAGGACTTTTAGAGTGCTGCGGGCGTTACGTACAATATCAGCTGTCAAAGGTAGGTTGCCTTTGTTCTTTTCTCGTGGATACTGACGATTTGTAACTCCGCAAAAATTGGAGTCTTGCATTAGAAAGCAACCCAGATTCGATTTGGAGGAAGGGAGGGGGGTGCTAGTGTCAATCTTAATACAGAAATGGGAATTCCAACAGAGCATTTGTTATTTAACTTTACGTTTTCACGCGTCAGAGCTGAGCTCCTTGCAGTTCTGAAATATCCCGTACTCGTCTTTTTGGCTTTAGTTTGTAACTTTCTTAGTTATTAATTACTTTATTTGTAGTAGGAAAACGTTATCCAGAAACTTTAAGAATGTATTTCTTTTCTATCTTGGAATATTTCGAGTTTATTTCTTTTCGTAAAAGTGTGTGTAAACAAGACGAGTACAAAGAAACTGAACTTGAACATCCTGTAAACTTACCTCATACGATGGACATAGCTACAACAAAAAAAGAAATGTCGAAGTGTGCTCAGGCATCCCTAGCCCTAGCAGTATTGTTGGTTGTAAAAATAGGAAGAAATTTATGCAAATGAAACTGCCAACGGTTATTTTTGATAAGTTGACAATTCTGTTGTAACAGCCTGCATTTATGCGAACTATTCTGTCGACCGATGGTCCTTTCTAGTGGTAGTATGCACATATTTTCCTGAAATAGCCTTATATACTTTTGGTAAAGCATATCTGGATTTGCTGTTTTAATTCGCAGTATCAAAATGACAAGACAAATTAACAACAGTTATTGGTATTGTTATTTTTGTTTTGTCGTTATTACTAATACTTTTGGTCATTTTGTTATTGTCATTATTATTATTGTTACTGATAAAAATAATAATCATAATTATAATAACTAATAATAATAATAATAATAGTAATGACAATGACAATGACAATATCAATAATTGTAAAAATTTAAGAAGAAGAAAATAATGGCAGTAATATGGTACTACTACTACTACTACTACTACTAGTAATAATAATAATAATAATAATAATAATAATAGTTTTCTTGTGCTGTGTCCTGGAGAAAAACGTTTTTTTTGTGTGTGTGTTGCCTTTTAAATTAATCGTGCCATTTTTGCATTTTTGTCCACAGGCCTGAAAGCCATGGTGAACACTCTCCTCAAGTCTATCAAAATGCTCTCTGATGTTCTCATACTTACTACATTTTTCCTTTGTGTCTTTGCTCTTATCGGCCTGCAATTATTCGTGGGGATAATGTCGCAGAAATGCGTCAAAAACATGCCGCCTGGCACAACGCTATCCCATGATGACTGGGCCAAGTACATAGAAAACAAGTGTGAGTCCTCATAAAATAATCTTTAACCACGAGGAGTAAATAGTTGTGTTTTTTCTCTTTTATTTGTACAAATTGTATTTTTAGACGAGAGAAAGTAACGTGCATACAAGAGCTACTAAAGACTCTTCTTGTCCCTGTCATTTGTTGCAAGGACCGTCTTTTAGGCCGACCCTGTCTTTTTATATTTGCTGGAGTGACGAATTGGACTATAGGGGATCTCCATTCTCAAACTTTTTCTTGAAGAAATTTAAGCTGCTGTCAATTCATATTACAAGTTGATGCATGTCACCTTTATATTTGCTGCAATATATTTTGTGCTTATTCAAAGCTGATAGAAGTCGATACAAGTCGATACTTTAACTTTGGCCAATGTTTCCTTGTTCGTATTGAGGTTCAGTATGACGTGCAAGCAACAGTACAATTTCATTAGATTATATATAGATTACGAATTTTTTGTAAATCATTCTATATTTGTTGTAAACTGACACTTTTGTTGCTTAGCGATAATGTAAAAGATATTTATTATTACTATTGTTATTATTTTAATTGTTGTTGTTATTATTTTCATTATTATTGTTTAGCTGTTATTACTGTTATCGTTATTATTATTGATATTGCTTTATTGCTGTTGATGCTATTTATATTTATTGTTAGTGTTTTTGATATTTATTGCTATTATTATTGATATTAGTATGTTTAAAACGTCTTCTTTGAAAAGTTAAAACTATTGTTGCTCAATCTACACTGAGGTATCCTGGAACGTCGGAGGTTTTGCTGATCACAAACTAAGAAACCATCGTGTTTAATCAAGGTTGTGGTAGAATTCATTGGACGGTTTAATAGGTGCAAAGCATAACTCCGAACACATTGTTGTAATAGTAGGTTAAGTGTTTGCAGTTTAACAACCATGTAGTGTGATTTGGAATCGAGTAAAGATATTTACTTACTAAGGCAGTTTTTACACATTAACCCTGCTATACTAAAGACGGGAGATTTTACCTGAATCCAAGCGTTTGGTGTTCACTATCTCTTAAAAATGATAAGTTCGCATTTTCATGAGACTGAAGAGGGTTGGAGTTTAAGTGGGTATCATGTTGGTTCATTAGATTAATCAGCTCTGTTACGTTTAACTGAAATCTTTGTCATTTTCTCGTCCTTTTCAGCCCACTGGTATGAGACTAACAGTGTTTACGACCTCTGTGGTAACGGCTCAGATGCGCGGTAAGTTTTTCATTTTTGCTGTCAGTTTTGAAGACGCTAGGATTGGTTCTGATATCTTCATTTCTTTGAATACCAGTGTGTAGCAACAGCGTTTTTGCCTCGTGCGTGTATTTCATTATTTTATTTGGAGATTTGCCAGTGGCAGCTGAATACAACAATAGGACACGAAATTGATTCACCCAACCTTAGCCCTAGCCAAGAAGAAAGCCCAGCCCCTTCCCAAAATGCTGAGAAGGGAAGAAGGCCGTAGTGAAAAAATATGCGGTAAAACTCACAATAACAAAGTAATAATGAAATTGAACAAAATAAACTGAGGGAAAAACAAAGGGACGCTTACATGAGCTTGTCTCATCAGAATGTGGACTTGGTATTCCTTTGCCAATTTCTTTGTTATTAAATAAAAAGTAACTTGTTTTTATTATGCTAAAATTTAACTTATTCTTATTATACTTGTGCTTATGCTGTCTCGCATCAAGGCTTTTAACTCCCTTTTTTGGCATATCTGCATATCTAGATCGCGTAATGAATAACGGCCCTTAAATATTCTGACTCCGGTCTACTGTTGGTTCTTGTAGGAAGTGTCCAGCCAACTACACGTGTTTACGAGATACTGGACCAAATCATTTTAACGAATTTATTAGCTATGACAATTTTTTGTTGGCACTATTGAACTCGCTGCAGCTCGTTACCATGGACTACTGGGAAAGCATATACAACAGTGTAAGTGGCAGTATTGTTTCTTTCATCCAACTTCTTAGACAATTTGTTTTTCGACATTGTAAGTCATCATAGTGTGATATGTTGCTTTCACGAAAGATAAAATGACTATAATATATTTTTGTTTTGTTGAATAAAATATAGTTTCTCGTAGGCGACGACAACGAAACAATACGCGAAGCTTTTTGCACGTTTTGAAACTTTTATTTCAAAGTTATGTTTGTAGCTTGACTATGTTATGTAAGGGGCGTAACATGAAGAAACGACAGAATCTGTGGAGTGCGAAGTTACAAAATCAAAAACTGTTGTTTCCACTGTATACACGAGGGTTATATGAGACTCGTTTGTACTTCATCAAACCATTGAATAGTAGTTTTTCGCTCCCTTTTATTTGCTTCTAAAACCGTGAATACCTAGTGGTATTCGCCTCCGGGTGTTCATGCGTACGTGACAACAGACGGAATGCCTTTCCATTTGCGAACGGTTCGAATGGCGAACTTCTTGTATGAACGAGGCGGCAACGCCTGCAAACACTGACAAAAATGGTTTATGGTACACAACCCACTTTTAGAACAAATGACTGGCTTCATAGATCGTTAAAGTGTGTGCCTCAAATTAAAGAAAGATTTCTGGTTTTGTTTTCTTTGCGAAGAGACTTTTGCAGTTTCTTAGTTTTTAAATCAATTTTAAATACATTAAGCTAAGAAAATTTTATGGAGCAACCCAGTTTTAGACTAAACTTAGTTCAGCTCCCGTTAAAGTCAAAGTATCTTATCCATTTTTATCCTCTCAGGGCGGGTGCCTGGTCGCCCGCCAATTAGTCCCTTGTCACTTTCTTTTTCGGGTAAAAACTGTTCGCTTTAACCGCTAAGAAGTTCTGTCTGATCTTCAGGTTATTGCGTGTATGGGAACATGGTATGTGTTGTACTTCATCTTCGTTATATTCCTGGGTCCATTCTACCTCATCAACTTGGTACTCGCTGTTGTTTCACTTTCGTATGAGCAAGAGACGTCTGCCCTACAGGATGAGTCCATCAAGGTATTTAGTGTTATTTTATATATTTATCTTCGAAATGCTTATTCTGGAGCCTTTTCTTGTAAGTTTCATGGGAGATTGTATTCCTGTATTCTGTGTCAGTTTGGCGTTTTACCTGCTTGTAATTCCTTTTTCCTTTTTCTTTTATATTTTACGCTTACTACTGTTTTTGTGTGAGGGGAGGAATTAGGAACATGTAAAGTGTTAAAATAGGATATAAGGGTGCGTGAGGAAGTGGAAGTTAAAAGAAAGTGAAAGAACAACAGAAAAAAAGGGTTGACCAGCCAAAGGTTGTACATTAGAAAAAATATAACCGCGCTAAGTCTTTACCCCAACAAAATTAGGGCAACAGTTGGATTTTAATCAATTATTTGTTTTGATCCCCCAACAGCATGAGTTATTTATTAAACTTAAGCGCTCTGCTTCGACGTATTCATTTGATGGCCATACGGGGCACGAGCCCATGTTCGAGGGTGACGTGGTGCGCCCCCAGGAAGAAGAACCCGTCAGTGATCGGTACGTTGTGGAAACTCCTCCAGAGACCACAGTCCAGGAAGAAAAAGAAGAAGAAGAGATTGATGACGAGCCGAGAACATGCTGGCAAAAGACTGGTGCTGTATGTAAGGTCATCGTTAGTCACTCGGCGTTCGAGTTCTTTATCACGCTTTGTATTCTACTGAATACGTTAGCCATGGCGTTGGAGTATCATGAAATGGACCTGGACTTCAAGCAGATACTGGAGTATTTCAACCTGGTAAGACTGAACCATGAAATTCTAGCCACGGGATCTCGTATGCTTTTTTAGAATTATGGTTATCACAGATTCGCACGGGTCAATGAAAACGTTGAAAGTCGTGGAACTTCGGTAGCCAGGCCTGAAAAACCTTGCTCTTATGAAAAGTTATGAAAAATCAGATGTGTGTTAGAGTAGGAAAGTACACTGTCGTTTCATGGAAAACACATCACGAACCATCAGTTTGTGGGACCGATTTTTTAGTTTATGGGTTTTCTCAAAAGTCATGACATTTAAGGAAACTCTTTGGTTCTTTTTGCCAAGCCGTTTTGTTTTTCAGTTGCGCCGCAAGTAGATAGATAGATAGACAAACAGACAAACAGACAGACAGACATATAAACTGACAGACAGACAGATAGATTTACAACAGTAGAAAATGATACAGCCGTGGGCCAGGATGAAGAACAATTCCTGTCTGCTAATCTCGTTTTCTGTCATTTCGTAGACTTTCACCGGCGTGTTCATCATGGAAATGATCCTGAAACTAATGGCCCTTGGGCCAAGGGAGTACGTGAAGAACCGATGGAACTGTTTTGACGGCACTATAGTCGTGCTTAGCGTTGTGGATATGGTTATGTCATACACTAAGGTTGTTGATGGCGCTGGGCTCAGTGTCCTGAGAACTTTCCGTTTGGTGAGTATTTGGTCACGCAGCAGTGTCACGGTAGGACGAGAGTCCAGAACAGTTGGTATCAATTAAAGCCTGGTTCACACTTGTGAAATAGGCCTAAACACAAACATAAGGAATTTAAACAACAAAGGAAAGGACAGAGGTACGCTGGAGTGAGCTTGTCGTATTTTTGGCATTCCTTTAATTTTTTCCATTGTTATATTTAGTTTTCTTCTGCTTGTTCTTATCCGTGTTTCACAAGTATGAACCAGGCTTACGAAATCGTCGGTACTTAATGTATGAAATACACGAATTGTTTGGCTAGGAAACTTGGGTATAATATGTAGTAAAAATTTGATTGGAAGGCATCGAAAAAAGTTGTTGGCCTTGTGTTACGCCGTAGGACTATAGTGCTAGCTTATTTTTTGACTTATAATTGTTCAGGGTTATTCTTAATCACGCTACCGCCATCATGTCTCTTTAGTAGTTCCAGTATTAGGACGCAAAATACTGAAAAATGGCTAAACAAGAGGTTTGATGGAATTTTTATTACAGTAAAGTATCCGTATGGCATCCGCGCTAGAAGCAATTGTTACTGGTCAAAGGAACAAAACTGCTGCGGATGCCTCTTTATAAGAAGTATTTAATTGTTATAATTATTATAATGAGAGCTTATATAACAACTACTGAGCACTAATCAGTGCTGGTTGTTCTTTGAACCGCAGCTTCGAGTCCTGAAACTGGCCCAGTCCTGGAAAACAATGGGAGACTTGCTCAGAACAATTGGTAGCAGTGTTGGTCCAGTGGGTAACATAACCCTTATTCTGGGAATCATCGTTTATATGTTTGCCGTTGTTGGCATGAATATATTCGGGAAAGCGTATACAGCCGAAGTGTTTGACGGCGAGGTACCGAGATGGAATTTCAACGACTTCGGCCATTCATTCATGATGATCTTTCGAATTTTGTGCGGCAAGTGGATTGAGCCGCTGTGGTGGACAATGCGCGCCACAGACGACACAGTTGCTATTATTTTTATTCTTCCAGTATTTGTCATTGGCAACTTCATTATTCTCAATCTTTTCCTTGCTCTTCTGCTGAACTCTTTCGGTGGGGACAGCGAAGAAGACGAGGAAGAGGAGAAAAAGAAAAAGGAGAAGGCCGAGAAAAAGAAGAAAAAGAAAAGTCGATTGAACATCTCAAAGCTGCTGTTTAAATCGAAGAACAAGTCTGGAAGTCGTACGCGGGTTGGCCCAGAGGGAGAGGAGAACTCGGATGACGAGAAAGAAGAAGAATACCGCATGATTGCCAATGATGATGGCGATGAAAATGAAAACAAAAACAAGAAAGACGCGGCGAATACACTTTCGAACAAATTCTCTACCAGCAACGAAGGAATTGAGAAGGGAAGTGATCTTGAAATGGGTGATGTCATGGCTAACGGAAAGAATTCCAATGGAGTGAAGCATCCCCCAGGTATGAAATTGACATTCTGTTGACATTCTTTTATCCTGGTAGTACTGTGAGTGATCGTGCTAACAAAATTGTCACTACCTTTCGTTCCACCCCTGTGAATGGTCGTTCTGACAAAGCTGTCACTACTTTTTATCCTACCCCTCCCCCGATATACATCGAATGTCCAACTGCTCTTCTCTTCTCGTGGCGACACCTGTGAACTGTCGTGTTAATAAAGCTTCCACCCCACCCCTGCCGGTTGATATGGCTCTCCCCCTCCTTTCTCTTTTCCTTCGCTTTCTCGGCGTACTGTTTTCTTTGCTTCTGTTCATTTCTCTTCTTTTGATTTGCATGAAATGGAGAAAGAGATCCAGTCACTGTCTTGCAGATGTGTAAACAATAGAGTTTCAAGGTTCACCTTTATAAATGTGCTTCCATGAGTGTTTTGTAATTCATTTATAAATTTAGGGAAATGAAAAGGTTAAGTACCGCATGGTGCCGTTTTTCTTTCTTTCAAGTGTCGTCTTTATTTGAGTTATAGGTTTCTTTAACTTTCCATTTTCGCGTGTCTTGCCAACATGTGATCTCGAGCGTCTTTCAGCCTGATTGCTTCTTATCTAACTTGTACTAAATTTTCTTTTTCAGACGATCCGCTGGCTCATTTGGGGAACCACACTACCAACAAGCTTATTCCAAATGACAACAGACATTCGCTTACTACTAAACTTGATCTTGATGACGCAGCCTTACGAATCCGCGAGCTTCCGGCCTCTTCAAACAAGAGATTACCTTCCATTGGTCGCCAGAACGACGAAATGGCCAAGTTGGAAGCAAACGAGAACAATCTGAGCAACGGTGACTTGGTAGGTAACGGCTCAGCTCCAGTGGTGCTGAACGGAAATTCGCGACAGTCTGCAGGTTCAGAACGATCCAACGGCAAGGACCTCAGCATTGGCGATATTGATTCGCGAATTCCGTCGGGGTCGCCACCACATGATTCCAAACGTGACACGATTGTCACAGTAGACACAGATGTAGGCACCACCAAGGAGAAAGTGCGTGACTGCTGCCCAGCGTTCTGCTACTGTAACAGCCTTTGCTGCAACAGCTATAGAGATTCGTGTATCAGGCGAGGATGGCACAACATGCGCTGGTATCTTATCGTCGTGGCGGAGCACAAATATTTCGAAGCTTTCATTCTGTTTATGATCCTTGTCAGCAGTCTCACGTTGGTAAGCACCCTTGGTTTCAGGGTAAAGGACGAGGGGTGCATGGTGTGGTGCACGTGGGAGAAGGGGGGAGGCATAAGTCTTGATCATTGCCCTTAGGTTCAGTAACATACCTGAACATAATAGATGGTTTGCTTGTGACGTCTTAGCCGCCATGTTGGTGTACAATAACAATAGAGTTGCAATTACTTTCTTTTACTGTGTATACCAACATTACCCTTTGTCGTTTGAGCCTCTGCGGATGGAGTGCAAACTACCAGCACGCTACTTTCATAATTTACCCGGACGAATATAAACACTAACTTAAATCGATGTCAAGGTC
Organism: Parazoanthus darwini; assembly: GCA_025403605.1. Classification (NCBI taxonomy): domain Eukaryota; kingdom Metazoa; phylum Cnidaria; class Anthozoa; order Zoantharia; family Parazoanthidae; genus Parazoanthus; species Parazoanthus darwini. Next base: position 1,246 of record JAOBYF010113556.1, on the reverse strand, counting down.
CAAGTTTACATACATTTGCTCTATTCCTCAATTCAAAGTTTTTTTTCTTAGCCTCTTGGGCGTATTATGAAAGTGGTCTAAAATAAATGCCGTTTGGAGGATACGGTGGGGAACCAAATCCTTAGCAACAGGAAAGGCCACGGTCACGTTTTCTTGGTATTTCTAACTACTGATACTAAATGAAACCGACTTCAATTTTCACAAAATTTGAGCGTTATTAACAAACGATACCTTTTCGTCAACTGAACCAAGCTACAAAGAAAAAACGTTAAGTAGCAAATTATCAGCGTGTGTCATAAATAATATTCCAGGTTTGCCTTGGTCTCGGTATTTGTATCCAAATGGTTGACGTTTCGTCTATGACGAACGACTTTAAAGTCAGCCATTGAAAACGGCTGCGAGTGTCTAAAGGTTGTAATATAAACACTCAAAAACGATGCTGCTGTTGTTGTTGTTACTGTTACGATTGTTGTTGTTGTTGTTGTTGTTTGCCAATGTTATTAAATACTCAGAATATTGGTTTTCCGGGTAGGAACTTTGCGGGACTACATTTCATATTCACCAACTAAACTTGTCTAACGTGTTTTTACCTTTCTAGGTATTTGAAGACATCCATCTGGAAAAAAGGAAAACGTTGCAAGATTTCTTGTCTGTCATGAACTACATCTTTGCAGTGACGTTTACACTGGAATTCTTGTTAAAAATCGTCGGTTTTGGTGTTATTGGGTACTTCTCGAATCTCTGGAACTGTCTCGATTTTTTCATTGTTGCGGTGAGTAATTTGTAACTCATCGATCAGATGTCGAATATCGTATTTACCACAGTCAGTTCATTTTCAGCAAAAACCCCGAAGAATGACATTTCGATTTTGTGTGCTAAGTGAACGCGTTGGATCGGAGCTTTCATTGTACAAAAATAATTACATTATCTTGAAAAAAGTACATTGTGGCAAATTTTAAAACAAGTTACTACCCAACAACAATCCAGCAAGTTAAACTGGCACCGCTCGATCCATCCAAATCATTATTTTATTTAACTGCAGCATTCAAACGTGTATTATACAATACAATAACTTTATTAGATCTCCCAAACGGGATCTTCCAATCCAATTTACAGTGCAAAATACGAACTAAGTATATATAATTACAAACTATAATTATAATAAAAATGTCCTTAATCATTGGATAAAAAATTGCGAAGAAATACGCTCTTAACAGATTTCTTAAATAGTTTCACACATTTCAGT
>JAOBYF010113445.1:0-11451 GCA_025403605.1 Parazoanthus darwini | reverse complement strand
CACCCCTCCTCCTAGTGTACTCGCGCATTCGGCCGCGCTCGATCCTATTTAGCAGGACCAACTCTGAACTGCTTCCGCCGGGCCTGTTTATACCACGAAGTCGGCTACAATACGTTTAAACTAACTACACTGTCATGGAAGTAATCATATTTGAATAGATTGAATAGATACAAAAGGCGCTCACTCGCAACCCGGCGGTCTCGAATCCGAGTCATCTGCCCACCGGTCACGCTGGTGTAGATAGCCTTCTGGCCAGCTATTCTGCGCGTTGTGACTTGGGGTCCGGGTTTTAACTCCTTCCATTTCTGTTCTTTACTTTAAATCATAATTTGCAAACTCAGTTCTTCAGCTGCACTGCTGACTGGAGGCTTAACCAACTTCACTCTTCGAGTTAAAAAAGTGTTCTTCAATTTATATGAGTTATAGTGCATGCTTAAAAACTGGCGGTTGAAATGACATTCACTTTGCAAGCCTCGAATTCAGACCAAGCAAAGTTATTTTTGACAGGTGGAATGGACTAACATACAAAAGAAATGCAGTCATGAAATTCCAGAATAGATGAAACGTCGCAGTATTAAAAATGGAGAGAAACCTTTCCCCCAGCAACACTCTCTTAGCCGGCAAATACTGCACAACTGTATTCGCTGAAAGACCTGTTCTCCGTAGGAATGAAGAAGATACAAAAAGACAGAGAGTATTCTGATATTAAGCCCTGTGAAAGATCAGATTCCCCTGATCAAATCTAACCAATAGTAACAAGGAATTGCTAAACCACAGTACCGAGTTTGCGCAGTTAAAAGAAGTAGTTCTCAATGGTTTAGTATATACTAGAAATAGATCTAGCTCAATGACTGCCCTTTGTTTGATATTCCTTCTCCCGGCCTCTAAACGAGGGCCGCAGAAACTGAGTTGTTTCTCACGCGTTCTACGATAGGTTTATTGGTCTTGGCAAACACTTACTGGCAGAATTAAGTCGTTTACCATTCTTTTATTTAGGTTTATTGTACTTAGCAAACTCTTACTGGCAGAAATTGAGTCGTTTCCATTCTTTTATGTTAGGTTTATTGGACTTGGCAAACTCTTACTGCGAGACGCAACTCAAACGTCAGTGTGAACGGATCATTAAACAGGGAATCACGGTGGAAAACTCGGCCATGCTGCTCGCTGCAGCTATCAAGTATGAAGCTTCGGTAAGTCGTTGGGTGAGGTGCCTACAAGAATAGTGTTGACCTCTCAAAATGGCTCGAGTTTGTAGTTACTACACGAAAAAAATGTCTGTACAGTATTGTTCAGAAAAGATGTATCCCGATATCGATGATCAAACACATGACAGAACTTCACATAACTGTGAGTTTTGGCTAATAGACGTTGGTGAAATTACAACAAGTCAGATAAGCGCAAAAGCAGACAGGCAAGTAGCCAACACAGACAGACAGACAGACTGAATGGATGAACGGACGGACGGACGAATGAACGATTGAATGAATGAATAAATGGATGTATGAATTAATGGATGGATGAATGGATGACTGGCTGGCTGGCTGGCTTTTTTATTATTATTGATTTTATTTGAAATATTGCAACAAATTTTGATTGTATATTGCAGCATGCTGTTAATAATATATAAAAACGCCGGATTTTACATCAGCTGGCTGGCTGGCTGGCTGGCTTGCTTGCTGGCAGGCTGGCTGGTTGGTTGAATGAATGAGTGAATGAATAGCTGGCTGGCTGGCTGGCTGTATGTATGTATTTATGAATGGATGAATGAGTGAGTTACTTTGTTAGAGGTTTAATCACAAGAGTTGACACGATTTATTCAGTTTTTCGGCATAAGACTTGGAGCTGACGCTTCGAGCGTTAGCCCTTCGTCAGTGCGAACTGACTGACATAGAGACAGACAAGCAGACAGACAGATAGATAGACAGACAGACAGACAGACAGACAGACGGACGGATTCGACAGTCCAACGGGATAAGACGTGTTTGGCTGAAAAGTCCGTTATTAAACGTACGTTGGTCTAACTTGCACCTCCTGCAACAACCTTCACGATATAATATCTGGTATCAGGCCTAATACTGCAATCCATTTTTCAATTTTTGCAGGACCTTGAGGAATTCTGTTTCCGGTTTTGCATTAACCATTTAACGGCAGTGACACAAACAGAAAGTTTTGCTCAGCTGGACGAGTTAACAGTGAAAGCCTTTATTCAGAAAGCAGCCAAGAGTGGGGCATTCAAATACTAACATTGCGGTGCCAGACTTGCTGCGGAATGTAGACCGAGGCAAACATTCGTGTGATGACGGAACAAATATTTCAACACAAACTGTTTTTTCATTTCACAAAACATAGCATCAAATAATCTAGCACAAAATATACATTAAGAGGTTACGTGAAGACTATGCTCGGGCTGATACTTGTGTAGGGGGTCGGAATTGGCGAGTTAAGCCGAGTATACGTCGATCTGGAATAAAACATATTCTTCACCATAAATTTACATTATTTAGAAAGGAAATATGGACCAGTTCATGTGAAATACTAGGGAAATCCAATATTAGTTATGATTGTTTAAATATTTATAGACATACGCGTTTCTGAGGACTGGTATGTATTGTTTCATTTTCAAGTGAAAATATAAAGAAAAATGAGATGAGAAAGAAAAACTTATTATGCTTCAACAGGAAAAACGCTTCGCTCTGTCGGGGCTTCAACACTGAGTGGAACACCACTCCATGGGGCTACCCTCACTTCACCCAAAAACTCAAGTCTTCATCCGGTAAAGCTCTCAATTTTGGCTTTACTATTTCATTAAAAAAACGTTTTTTGTAAATTTTTGTTTCTTTTTTTCGTGCGCTTTCCCCACCATATGCATTAAGTTTTAACGCGATTTATCGCTTTTCGGTTCGAGTAGCTTTCTAGCTATTCAGCGTAACTAAGACCTAGAGCTCTTTATTGTATTCATTGAAATGATTTTTTAATTATGACAATAAAATGAATTGCTGCTCATTGCTTTTGTTGTTGTTGTAAAAGTGCTCATTAGTTCTACGCGTAACTAAAAAGAAGCCGAAAACACAATTTTCCTTGTGTTCTCAGTTTAAATCACAGGTACGTCAGATTTATAAACAGCTTGTTACTGTAGAACAGGTAAAATTATCGTCAACCATATGAGTGCAATGGCTCTCTGCACTTAATTTTGAAATTCTCGTCGACCAGCCGACACAATTTGACAGTTTTGCAAGTTAGAACAGCAAATGTATTAAAAAGAATTAAGATTGTCTAACTATCCTAACATGCAGACTACAGTGTCATTTTTCCTTCTTCATTTCAGATGAGCAATCTCATACAGAATGAATCTGTAAAGCGAAGCAAGCCGCAAGTGGACTTTGGACATTTTTTTCATATTTTACTGCCATGCGGTACTAAGCAAAACCTGCGTTTGACAATTTAAGGGCCTTCACAGACGAGGGAAATAGTTATCGATAGCAAAAAATAATGACTTAAAAATCCCGTATGTGTCCCAAGTTATCAATAACAAACTGTCAAAAATCTAGTTATCGACAACCAACGAATTTTCGTTTTAAAAAAAAAATACTTTCGTTATTGGTAACGAACATGGTTGTTTTGTTATCGTCAACTAATTTTTCCCGTCAGTGCAGGTCATCGACAACTCGTAAATATCGAAATTACTAACTACTCAGTCATGTTAATTTGTCGACAACTATTTACCTAATCTCCCGTGTGTGGATAAGGTGTATCGAGTACTAAGTTCTTAGTTATCGATTACGATTACATTATGTCGGACAACTTATAGTTATCGATGACTGTTTCCCTCGCCAATTTGTCGATAACAAAACAGCTATGTCGACGCAAATACTGTGGCAATTTGCAGCACTATTTCCATTATATTCAACGAGGCTCTGGCCAATATTGTCCAGTAAAGTGATTTTCGGCCCTGTTTATACATTAGTTATACTTGAAAGGCCCATTCGGCAAAACTATAATGTTTTAGCCGTTGATAAACATATATGTAGTAAGCAAAATGTCGAAAGAAGAAAAGATTATTCACTCTAGGCTTTAAAAACCTAAATGCGCCAATACAATAATATCCACAAAATGAAAGCTTAAGAACATTTAAAGAACATTTTAGGCTGAAAATTTAAGAATATTCAGCACGAGTCAATATAATTAGATAAAAACTACATAAAAAAAGAGTGTGTTTGAGTTAGCTCGCGTATCGTTTTTGGCAAATTGACTGCTTTAGATTTTCAGATCTTTCACAAACAATTAATACTGCACCAACTGGCCGATAAGCCCATTGTTTCGCGTTTTTGAACATTAAAAGAACCAACAGCTTTTTTAGCTGTTTTTTGCGACCGACCAACAACCCCTTTCAGTGGCGCTTTATTAAACAGAAGCAAGCAGTGTCAACCGCCACCGGCTTTAGAGTTGTGCTTCACATAGCCGCAACGAACCTTTTTCGGAGGTGTGATTGCGATCAATCGTAATTTGTTTGCGATGCTATTGCCATATCATCTTTTCTTGATAACACTTCCCAGACAGACGGAAACATGGCGTAAAGATAGATGGTAAAACGTATTTCTATTGCCGCAAAGAGTTTGCGTCGACTCGCAAATAGCCTTTCGCAAAGTATTTGTGTCTGCTTGCGAAAACTTACGGCTACATGGAAAGTAACACTCCGTATAGCTGCAAAACAGTCGCAAATGGACGCAAACTGTTTGCGAAGGAGTGTTGGTGATGATTTACAACCTGCGAAAGATCGCAAACTATTTGTGAAGATATTCTCTGTATCGCATCCCAAGAAGTCAAAAAACTGGTGCAAAGATAGAAATTTTAACGATCATCGGCGACACTACTGAAACAAATGTATTTTTATTACCGCAAAAGGTTTCATCGGTTTCCATTAGCTGACAAACACCCCATCGCAAATGCGACGACTTATAGCTATACGTAAAGCAACCTCGAGTTCGTATCATGGTAGAACAGGTAAGTTTTGTTAACGTGTAGTTGAAAACACAATTTTAGATACAAAAAAGCAGCTTGCACTAACCTGTAGTAAGCAAAGTTGCTGTGGATTACAACACAATGTATAATCAAATTAACAGCCTCCTTTTTTCCTCTGTCTCGCTGGAAAAACTACGTTAATTGTGTTAAACAAAATTCTTTCAAACTGCTTCCACCTTAAAGGTTGGGCTTTTTTGACGATTGCCGGCTCAGACTCAGATAATGAAAATTCGAAAAAGAGAGCACGGAAGATGAAGATGAAGATGAAGCAAAGAGCGAGCTCGTCAATTTTTAATACGATAGGGACCTTAAGCAGCTAGGACGGGAACGTCAACGAAGACGGCTGTTTTTATCTTGCCGTTTTCCCTTTTCTTGTTTGTACAACTCATTCGTTTCTTTTTTGTCTTACCTGAAGGTGTGTAAATATGAAAAATTAGAAGCTTTCATTTTAAAGCTGCACGAGGATTGAAATGCGCTTCATACTCTAACGCCCACGTTCTCTACGAAACTCCAGAACTGAGCTTTTCGCGATCTGTTTCTAAAGACAACGACGAAAAGAGTGCCAGCTGGCTGCATTCAAACATGAAGCCATTGTATTCCACAATGAAGTCTATTGTTTTGTAACGTTATCGTTGACGTTCCCGTCCTAGTTCAGCTTAAGCTCTCTAAAAAAGGGGACGACCAGTTGTTTTTTAAGTTATTGAAATGTTTAATGCCGTAAAAAATACTTGGAAATCACTATTAGCGTGATCTGTAGAAAAACCAAATCAACTGGAGCAGAAATTGTGCCTTGCCAAAGCCTTTCTTGTTTTTTGCCGCTATGTTGGTGTCCTTGAAAGGGACAACAATATGGCCGCCACATACATTTCTCTTTAGAGTGTTTCCTTACTCTATGTTGTGAAACGCATTCATGCTCCAAAATGTTGCTCAATTGTGTAGTTTTTCCCACTCAGCAAGCTTAGAAATAACATATTACCCCAGTAACTAAGTTTTTTTCTCTTTGACTTCGGTGCAAACAAGAACAGAACTCAATCTCATTTTACAAATTCTAAAGACATCACCGAAGTTTCATTTTTATGCAAGTAGACTGAGTTAGTGGAAGCTTTTTCGAAAGAATAACATTTGAAATTAATTCTTCCTTTCGTTAACAAATTAATGCTAATGTTTGGGCTTCTGAACTGATTAAATTTAAAAAATCGTGATAGCAAAATATATAAAGGTTAGAAAAGTCAAGAAAAGTACAATAAATCTCCGAAAAGAGTTCCCGGGCTTATGTTATGGTTTTTTCTTGGATTTTCTAGGGACTTTAAATAGAGTTTTGGGAGGAATGTTGCGTACGGTGATTTACAAACGTATCCACGAACGCGTAAAAACCAAAAGAAAAAAAAACAGCTGTTTTATTTCCCTACCAAAACTTATCGAATAGACCAATAATGAATTGATTGAAGCTTTGAAGATGATCAGGTTTTAATTTTAAAAGCTTGTGTACACTACCAAAGTGTTTTCTCTTCATTGTTGTTGCTGGTGTCAAAGCGAAAACAGAGTGTCGCCAAGGAACTGGAAGACAAAATCATGACAAAAAATGTGTTTGTCGTTAACGCTCATTTTCAAGATATATAACACTTGGTGTTATGTCTCAGGGCAGCTATTAACGACGTTTGTTTCTGTTTGTTAGCCAACTGTGTTAGAAAAAGAATAAAGACAAATTGAAGTGACTTTCTCTGATATTTAGTTCTTTACCCTAGGTAACCGAAGGTGCTACTTGGTCTAAATCGAACATTTAATCGCTAAACGGCAAAGCGTGATGCCGAGGGACGTCTTGCTATCAAAGTTACTCTCACTTTGCCATCGCTGTGTTTGATTGAGCGCGAGTACCCAGGGAACTAGTTCTGCAAATTGTTATTCCATTTTTCCCAATATAATCATCTTCTCACTAAACAAACAATTAAGATCTTACTTTTGTTCCGGATACTTGCCAGTTTGTGAAACCTTAAATTCAATCTTGTGTTTTCTTCAAAAGGGAAGAAAAGAAAAAGGCAAGTACAACACAAGAGAGTACAAACGCTTTAATTTACGTCCGTCATGAAACGTGCGAAAGTGATTATTTTTCATTGTCGTAATAATGCGAGTAGTTCCTTACTTAATTAACTGATTGAAAGCAAGAGAACAGCTTTCAAAGCAAATAATTACTTTCCGGTAGCCCTGTATTTTATACTTTGAAGCCAAACCGCCTAGCGGTATTCTGCTTTGCTCCCGCGACGACTCGCTGCTAAGAAACATACAATCAGAATATATCAAACTTTCAAGTCACTAAGGTAGTGTAGCGGCCAAGGTAAGTTGTCTCGTTAAAACCATTTCTTGATTTGTTATCAAAACCTAAGCTCCTTGAAAAGTTCTTGATATGATCAGGTTAACCCCAGGGTTGACACTGTGTCACATGCACCTATAAGCGTACTAACAGGCATTGCTTTTGTCGAACAACTTTGTAAAATACAGTTTTTTTAAATAGTTTCTCAATTGAAGTCATGACGCTAATCCATAGCATAAAATGTTATTATTAACAAAGAAAACTGGAGATATTTTCGATCATTTTAGCTTGAAACAGTTTTTTAAGTGTTTACACTTGCGTTGCCATGATAACAATCTACTGCTGTAAACAAGCTGAAATTCTTGAATGACGTACTTGGCAAAACATGCAACTTGAGATGACAAATATACAATTCCTTAAACAGATATATTAGTCCTTTCATGGATAACTAAATTTTCAAAAACTGAGCCAGAACTGATTATTTTACTCGGTTAGACAAACACAAGAATAAAGTTTAGAGCGCCTGAGTTATTTCTACTGTTAAACAAGTATCAGCTAACTTTCAACGGGTATCTTTGCTCGATATTGCCTCACTTTCCAGGCCATTTTGTATATCTTAACATACAAGAACTAGCAATTTTGTATTGCAATGCACTTCCATCTCTTTTCTCATCTAAACTAAGGAATAACAATCTTTTTTGTAGGAAGGGAAAGATTGGTTTTACTTAACCATTTTTTGTACAAGATGTAGTCCTTATTTCGTCTCTCTTTTTCAATTTTACAGCAAATTGATAATGTTGTCTTCTTGGTTGCACAGTTGTAGTGAAGTTTTTTTAACATCAAAGTTTCTGCGTATTTAGTGGGATATTCTGCAAGATTGCGCACTGAGTATCTGAGTATTGACCGAGATAGCGGTCGATTAAGCGTATTAAGTCCGGATTCCAATTGGCTGACAAGTCTTTTACATCATTACACACCCTCTCGAATTAGTACTAAAACATAACGATTGTTTCAAGTTAAGAATTATAACAAAAGCCTAAACATACGTATATTTTGAACAAGAAGCACATTTATCGACTGAACAAGACTGAAGGGAGAACGTCTGTACTTCATGTATATTCCTAGTCTTAATCACTCAGAAATGTCTGCAGCGTTCTAGGGCCAAAGTTTCTCTGTGTCTCATGACTAAGCGGGGTATTATCACGATTTTGAAGTTTTGATTGAACTGAAGAGGTCTACCTAGGTAAATCTGGGATTCCAAGAAACGGTTGCTGAGCCTGTTCGCGCGCTTAAAGTTATGACAGCATGTGCAGTTAGCAGATCCTTTTTAGTTTCTTCCAAATTATCAATAGCACTTTTTAGCAATCGTGATATGCAGAAGAAAAACAAACGACAGAGCGGAAAGTGACGCACCAACCATGATGATCACGCTGTTTGTGATTTACTTGCATAATAACCGACAAGATGTGTCAAAGTTAATTTTGTTACCATAGCAAAAACGTGAAATAAAGGGTTCCTACATAGCTATTAGATGTCGATGACAAAAAGTGATTGATAGCTATTAGTGCCCGATACGTCCCTTACAAACATGAGATCATATAAGTAGCTTTTGACAACTTCTATACAAGCTTTTTTTGTAAAAACAACCTTATAAGAACAACGAGGCTCGGATTGGCCAAATTTTATGAACAATTTAAGAACAAGCTGAGGCTCGGGCTCGATAGCTAAAATTGGAGTCCTGGGATAATCACTGGAAATCACGGCGTCTCGGAAAAATGACTCGGCGAATCCTTGATAAAGTCCGCGGGGATGAAATGATCAAAAACTGACATCCGCTAAGCAGTTTGTTTTCTAATAGATGTATTGCAATATCTTAAGCTTAGTTTTTTTTCGATTTAAAACCACATATAGAAAGAAGAACAATTTATGAACAATTTGAGGCCCAAATCGCCAAAAAAATAAGAACAATGAGCCTCGGCCAAATTTACTGGTTCTTACAAAAAGAAAAAACGAGTATTGGTGAATTAGTTATGAATAACTAAATTTGAAATTTGCCAAAAAAAAGGGCCACCACTGACTGGGGTTTAAGTTATCAATAACTTTTAGTTGTCGATAACTATCTCAAAGTCTGGAAAATGTAGTTGTCGATAACAAAACAACCATGTTATTTACCAAAATTTCAGTACTTTTTCTTTTGAAAAGGAAAACTAATTAGTTGTCGATAACTAGATTTTTGACAGTTTGCTGTCGATGACTTGGGACACACGCGGGAGTTTTATGTACTAGTTTATTTTTTGTTACCGACAACTAAAAGCTACCAAAACTATTTCTCCCGTCTGTGGAAGTCTTAAGCTTATTATTAAGCCTTGTTCTAGCAAACTATCCTACGCGAGAGTGATTTTACTTCGTCCGTGTAACAGTTTCTACCAGTCCATGCCTAGTAGGCTGAATCAAACAAAACAGGATACGCCAAATAAAACGTGTTAGAATGCAGCAGAACTATTTTTTTAAATGCTGTGATGAATGTGGAGACATAATTGAGCACATGAGACACCGAATGCAGGTAACACATATATTTCTGTTTGTCACATTTGTATATAGTTGCTAATGAAGCTTAAATTCAAAACGAAATTCTAGTTACATGTCGATAATATGAAGCTTGAAGATGATATAAAAAAATTCAAGCGAAACTCTTCAGCATAGCCAGTTTAGAAGCTACACAACATTGTGCTGCTCACCAGTGTCATACACATGCTGTTACCAAACAGTATTGTCCTATGCTGCTTACTAATGTCATATTGATGCTATTACTAAACAGTATTGCACACTCAGTATTGTCCTATGTTGCTAATAAATGTCATACAGATGCTGTTACTAAGCAGTATTGCACACTCGGTATTGTCCTGTGCTGCTTATAAATGTCATACAGATGCTGTTACTAAGCAGTATTGCACACTCGGTATTGTCCTGTGCTGCTTCGCAGTGTCACACAGATGATGTTACCAAGCAGTATTGCACACTCAGTCTTGTCCTGTGCTGCTATTCAGTGTCTTAAGGACGTTGATACCTGTTACAGTCCAACGCTTTACAATAGCTTTACCTAAAACACATCCATAATAGCTTATGTACACAATGTTGGCAGATGCCAATAACTTGTTAGCTCGTGTCATTTCAGACATCTGTTCCCTTTGCTTCAGAGCTCTTTTGGAAGGATTGTTTATACCAAAACGTATACGAGCCATGAATTTTCCTCAAAGATTTTCCCTAGGTCTTATTGCATTAACTTTACTGTGTCTCCTATTTAACCACCATAAAAATCGACTACATGAAGGTCCGTGTAATATGAAATCAAAAAGTACCACTTAGAGGTTTATACAACGATTTTAAAAAAGGAATTTTTGTGTTGATTAATCACACTACAATACCACCTAACTTGATTCGAATATATAAGCTTACATGGAAGATATCTGCGATTTTCTGACTGCTTAATAGAAATTATAAGGCCCCCAGCGGGGCCTGGATTGACCACTGACCATGCGACTGCCCAGTACTGTTTGGGGTAGTGGTACATGTTGAGCCTGCGGCAAACCTGGTTGTTGCCATGGTGATGGTGGACTACCAACTGGTAAAAGAAGGGGGCTACCAACTGATAAAAGAGGTGGGCTTCCCACCACTGACTGTTGGAGTGGTCCATTGGGGAATGGAGGTGAAACATTCGTTTGAGCGGGGTGAGAACGAAGGCCAGGCTGGTTCATTGCAGCAGTGGGACCCTGCAAAGGAGGCCAAGCCTCATTTCCGAAGACACCTTGCGGAGACTGAGAAAAGAACAGAAGTGGTGCACTTCCGGTTGTAACTTGTGGCTGGCATTGGATTTGCATGTCTGGAGTTAGGCCACTATCAGACATACTTCTTGTGCGGCCCGGATGGATGAAACCCGGAGGTGAAGTACAGTAGTACAGAGCAGGAGTTTGCGGCGTCCTGGGGCTCATTATCGGGTCATGTGATTGCTGCTCAGCGTGAGGATAGGGAAGCTTCGACCCACCAGTGTTCATCGTTTGACTTTGGATTTCTAGCGTTTGAGGCAAACAGACCTGTGGCTCGAGTTTGCCAGCAGGTCCGCTCCT
>JAOBYF010113334.1:0-11451 GCA_025403605.1 Parazoanthus darwini | reverse complement strand
GCGCTCACGAAGAGCCACGATAAGCTTCTAGCTGTCTTCACAGACACCTTCCATTTACCACTTTTATAAACTATATGGAAGAACTGACGAGAGCAACAAAACCCACATCAAATCTCACGAAAATTCAAACGTGTCCAAAACCATTGAGAGGACATTTAATAGGTTAATAACACGTGGCAACGTTTGTCTCTTGGCAACATGCCATGTAACGTTTATAGCAGCAGAGCACTGCGAGTTGCAGTCTACATGTTACACGATGCAATTTTACTCGCAGCAAATGTTGCGAAAAGTAGTATCATTTTATTTTATAAAATGCGTTACGAGAAAATTGCCTCGTGAAATAGGGCCTTTAGTGACAGGAAAATCTCAATCTCATTTGATAAAGGGTGCGTTCGTTTGGGATATGCCGAGTATCGTTATTTAGGAATATGAATGTATTTTGCGGAGCAGAATAAGCAGGTTGTATTCCCAGTATTCCGGTATGCGAAAAGCTCCAAGGCGAACGCTTGAGTTGAGTATACCAGAATATTATAGAACAAACTGTGTCCTAATTACGACTGCCATAAGGGGAGGCTGGCGAGGGGCGGGGCAAAGCGAGGTTGTGCAATGTTTATCACTGCAAGTACGTATTACGAGAGAGAAGAGATACTACAGAAAACTGTCACGGCGCGAAATGGTTCAAACGACTTGTCGCAATAACAGTTGCGCATGTGTAGGTTGTAGCAAAAGACGAACGCTGCCGGACAAACTTCCAAGAGACTGTAACTTGTTTTACCAAAACAAATTACCCAGCTAACTTTTTACAGTCGGAAAAGAAAGACTTGTGTGCTTAAATCTTTGCCGTTTTCGCTACTGACTGTTCTTGCGTTTTACAAGTTTGCGAACTTTAATGACTTTTTTTCGACATGTCGCTTCACTCTCAAATATTAATCGAGGCTTCAAGAATCTGAAATGATACCAAGGACATTCGCACTCTGTTTGACAACACTTGAACAACAGTACGTTTATGGTTGGCGTGTTAATAAACAGTTACCGCGGGTGCAGCTGTGATGTCTTCCTTCATTTGCCGTATGACGTCATTGTGCAGCACGACCGAATCTAGAGCCCAGCCCTTGTGGGCCCTAGTGACCTCTTGCCTCATGGCAGTCAGGAAGCCCTGGGGGTTAAAGAATACAGTCATCCAGAAAACATTTGGTCGCCCTTGGAAGATCCAGGTTGAGAACTGACCGTTCCGTTCCAGGAACTCTGTGAACCAGAAACCCAGAGTGGAAGATTCCCAGGATATCTGCAACAAAATAAAATGGTAATAATAATAATAAAAATAATTTAAAAATAATAATAATAACAATAATAATAATAATAATAATAATAATAACAACAACAATAATAATATTACAGCCGTTTTAGGAACACTAAACAGTGATAACCCAATGATAAAATTATAATATGTCACATATTTGTTACAGTAGGATTGTGATAGAAGATTATATAGTCTAATACTGTTTATACCATAAAATTAAGTTAGTTGTTGAAGTTACTTCAGTTTCCAAACCTCTTTACGAAAAGAAACAGCAATACCAACAAAGCAGTACGCATTGTCAATCTAACGATGACTGTCGTAGCAATGGTAATGAATGATAATGGCGATGGCCTTGACAATGCAAACAGAAACTTCATTGACGATAACAAATGATAATAAAATGACGTGAACTACAACCCGATGTGTAGACAGTTAGAACAAAACGATGGCAGTGACAAATCAGTAACGAAAATCGGAAATTAGTAATGGCAATGGCAAAAACAAAAAAAGGTGATAGTAGTAAAGCTGTCAAAACGATACCAGTGATAATGGCAATGACAATGGCAAAACAAAGAAGATGACAATGACAATAACAATAACAATTGCAGCGGTGATGACAATAGCAGTAGCATTGGTACTAGCGACAACAACGCATTCCCCGCCATACAGGGGCGTCCCCGGGATTTCAGCAAGCGGGGGTTCACATAACTGAAATTCAGGTTGACCAAGATAAGGATTTAGTTTTCTTTTGAACTTCCATGAACTTTCGCGGTGAAAAGGGGGTTTCCGTAACCCCTGAACCCCCTGGGGGGTACGCCCCTGGTCATAACTGTTCTCACCTGCAGGCCCCGATTTGCCAAGCACTCCTCGATGGTGGACTGGAGCTGACCATAGTCGTGTTCAGGGATCTCCCGGCCGGGGAACAGATCTGACAGAATGGCCTGGAGATAAAAAGTGTTTTAAAAGGATATTATAGGTCACAAGTTAATAACAAACGATTACCTTGATTTCACATGGTTGTTTTAAAGTAGTACAACAAAGGATAGGAAAAACATAGAACTTTGTTTAAAACAGTTAAACAGGTCCGTATAAATATATTCTCATTTGTGCCAAAAACGTCTTTAGAGCACATTTTTAAGAAATTTTCACGCATTTTCTTGATGAGAGACAGTTTATCAACAGACGTTTCTTCAATTTCTTATAGATTCTATGGTGTAGTATAGTAGAGTACAGTACAGTACAGTATAGTATAGTATATAGTATACTAATCTATAGAGTAGTATACTATACTATACTATTGTATAAATACAGTATAAGATAATATATAGTATATTGTAGTGGGTTAGCTTATTCTAAATTTTAATTTTTACTCGTATAGTTTATGATTTGTTGTAAGCCCACGCTCTGTCCGTGAGCATTGATCCGTTAAACATTTTATTACTGTTAATATTATTCTGAAAATGGTAAAACTTGATAAAAAAAAAATACTGAGCTAACAAGGTCCCAGCAGAGAAACCTCTCAGAAGGGCTGTTCTTCCTGATAACACTTCCTTACCTTAAACAAGAGAGTATCGTCAGCCAAGAATTTAGGCAGATTGCTGTCTCTGAGAGCCCTTATCAACACCACGTCCTCGCTCAGATCTGGGTTGCCTCGCTTCAAGGCGCCAGCCATTACCAGAACAGACTTGACAGCCCTCATGCCGAAATCATAGTGATCCTGTTGTGACAGCTGCTCGCTACACAAACGGTACATCTGCACCATTTTTCGAGCAAGGGTTTTGGAAGACTCGAAGCCTTCTGAGTATAACACCACTTCTGCAATTAGGGCTGTAAATTGATAGAAAGATGGTGTAACAGTTAGATATATACTGTCACAACATAATTTACAAGAGTAACAACAGAACAATGTACATGTATCTTGCATTTTGTGCTGGAATCCCAACACTTGCTGCATGTAACCACTGGAAAGAAATCTTATTGGGGCATGATAATAAACTTATCATGTTACCTTCTGCATAGTTACATTTCAGATTTTATTGACAGTCAGAGTAAAAAGCACGCAGAGGAGGTACATGGGTAGCTTTTTTGTTGTTTTAATAACAACTCCTTGATATCTGACCAGTAAACGTGAGCCCAATCTCAATTATAAATTCTGGCTTCAGTTACACACGACCAACAACTTTTCCCTTGCAACACAAATAGCTCTAGTACTAAAACACAAACATTTCCTATTGGTATAGTTGTAATAAGTGTCTTGCACAGAAATATAACAAATATTATTAACAGCTGTCCGCTTCTGTAAAGGGAAGGTAAGACCAACTGTATTCAAGCAGGGCAGCCCTTTATGCGCTGGGATGATTTCCATGGAGCACCATATATGTCTACGTTACAAATAAAAACTCTACTTACAGGAGTGGACAAAACGAAGAACACCTAAATCTATTCAACACAGAAAAGGGGCAATCAATCTCGTCTCCAGATTCCTCTTAAGAACTAGAAAGAAACAGTCTCAATGCCGGTAAAACTGGGTTGAACAATTCAAGCAAGTTAGTTTTAATATATTTTAATGAAGAACAAAACAAGCTGTAGAACCGCAAAATGTGTGGCAGTGAATGGTATTGACATTCCTCAACCATGGAGAGGGATACAAGTTTTTGTCATTAAAACTCAAAAATACTGATTGAATTTTGTTTGTTGGAACAACTTAACCAAACTTAGTGGAAATAGCGTTTGTTTTACAGAAATGAGATGGTACAAAATTCCAGTTTTTTTGCCTTGACAATGTCCTTTTAGAACGGTGCCAGTAGTCTTACCATAATCAGGCACCATCATAGCCATTGGTCTAAACAAGGCCTTCAAGTTATCTGGCAGCTCGGTACGTCCTGCATAACCAGGGTTCATTGTAATGAAGGCAGCACAGCTAGCAACCAGTTTGATCTCACGACCCTCAAACATGAAGCGGGAAGCCTGGGCAAGAGAAACGGAAAAATAGTATTTACATTGTTTCATTGAAACACCACGAATTGTATGATTT
Source organism: Parazoanthus darwini (assembly GCA_025403605.1). Lineage (NCBI taxonomy): Eukaryota > Metazoa > Cnidaria > Anthozoa > Zoantharia > Parazoanthidae > Parazoanthus > Parazoanthus darwini. The sequence continues at coordinate 7,117 of JAOBYF010113334.1, read as the reverse complement.
GGTTTTGTCCTGAATGAGCAAGCGACTGTACGTTCAAGCTACGCCAAAGTAGCTGTAAGTATATACCACTTCAGAGGGTAATAATAAAAAACGCACTGACGTACTTATACTTCGACAGAATTTATTCAACGTGAATTACATGTTAACTTGGCACAATACATCTCGTGGTTCTTGTAGAACATATTCCAAATAGTATACCAAGATCAAGCATCAACAAAGTCTAACACTTATGTTGTTTAATGCAATTTTTAAGTTTTTATCTGGTGGCCCCAGTTGATGTTTCACACTGTAAGTCTTACTACCTACATATTTATTTGTAATTAATTTTTTTGCTACGTACCAATAAAACAATTTATAATTAAAACTTAAAAAAATATAACATAACAACTAGAATTAACAAAAACCCTCACAGATTTACTGGCATATTCGGTATCTAAGAAAGTAATAACAACAACATTGGAACCTATTTTCAACCACACGATTTTTCTGAGCTTGCGAATGGCTTTTTCCCGACCTTCACTGGCCACGTGCGAAGTTTCTTTTCTCTTGCTAACAATTTATTGATGTGTTTCTTGAAGAGCTTTCAAACTTATGAGTTCAAGAAGAGTCCAAAGGTTTCACAACAATTTAAATACGTTACCTTGGCAACCTTAGCGTTTCTGATGGTGAGAAGCTGTTGTGCAATGACAGACAGCACCTCGATGTCAATACGGTTGAACTCGTCAAAACAACACCACGCACCAGACGTGGCCAGTCCTGAAAAGAAACGGCCCATCATCTGCAGAACGCAAACAGAAATTAAAGGCATTAATTGAAGTACTGCAATCATGTGTGTATGTAGTGTATAATCTGTTGTGCCTTTCTCGTGCTCGCAGGTACAAATGTCTACATCCGACAGACTAAAACTGATTTTCATCAACTCTTTGAAGTCAAAATATATCCAGCACAGATACGACTAACTAAAAAATTACCTGTTGTTCGGGTTACTCTGAGAAAGGCAAACTGGCAAAAATTATGCTTAAATACTAAAAGTTTTGCGTTTATCTGTACACCTGGCTTCAAACATCTGCTACATTTTTCAGAAAAACCAATAAAGAGACCCAAAATTTAACTTTCTTTTAAAAAAAAGTTCTAGATTCGCCCTGAAGAACTAAGGTTAGTTATATAAATCGAACAACAAGCAATTTTTGTCTCGTCTTAGAGAGCATTTTCCAGATGTGAGTACTGTATACAACTACACTTGAATTCAGAAACGTCGTTGCTTGTCTCTACCAATCTTCGTTTAGTTTAACATGTTGAAAAATATGAAAGCTTTATTGCCTTTAAAACAACTAATGAAATCCCATAAAATATATGTGAATTTAAATAAATTTTAATGCAGTTCTATGTTGTGAAACAAACACAAAAACGGGAGTTAAAAGAATTAATAACAGCCATTTACCTTGTAGTCAAGACCTTCCGAGCAGTTAAATACCACACACTGCTTGGCAAGTGCTTTAGCCAAATCCTGGAAAAGCAAAACATATAAAACAAACATTGATGCAGACTGTCATCAGCTCCTTTCCATTTTGGTCATACTATAGATACGCAGACTTTTTTTCTAACCTTCCACTGAAGTCACCCACTTATTTTCATCTTAAACAACAGATAAATTCATTGACAATTTGTTGTCTCTAAAAACCATTAAGGTTTCTAAAAACCAAGCACCGACGTAAACAGCTCCATTCTAAGCAGATACCTTTGTTGTTTCAGTCTTGCCAGTGCCTGCTGGTCCGGCAGGTGCTCCACCTAAATCCAGCTGCAGAGCTCCCATCAGGCAAAGGTAACAGCGATCCTGTAGAAAGATAATACAATATGTTATATAAATTTAGGTGGGAAAAAAGGATTTCTCTGTGATCTAAAGTATCAAATGTTTCAAATGCCGTTTCAAACTGTACAGAAGTCAACGAATTATCTCTCGATCCCACTCAAAAATCTATAGAATGTTCCATCAAAATTTGATTATTTTTCATTAGTTCAAATGCCACTGAAACTTACAAAAACAATTTAGTCTACTAAGTCGTTGGAAGCCACAACTTCAGGTAAAAGATAAAAAGCTAAGCCCTTTGACTTTTTCTCGTTATTAATACGCAAGCGGCCATATGGCGGGCGTGGTAGGGAAAGGGTTAAGTCTGAGTGAACTCAAGTCTCCTTTCTCAGTGATGGCGAGCAACGGATTATGAACTCATTGGCAATTAGTTATCCAGGTTTCTTCCTTATGTAGTTCTGTCATAGTGACTTTTAAAATATTTTGACCGTCATTCATACTGCTCTCTTAACCATGTCTGTCCTGGGGGTGCCGTAGGGAGGGGAAATCCTTCGTACTTACAGTAAGCGGAGTAATGACGAGACGTGCCGATGCTCCAAGGTACTCATAACCATATATGTACATGGAGTTAGACATGCGCACAACGCAGTTGTCCAGGTCTGGGTCCCAATAGTACCGCAGCTGTTTTACCCATTCAAAGCTGCTCGTGTCATCTACCTGTAAGAAAGAAGATACGATGGCTTCGTCAAAATGTCTAAGTGGAATATTCTTTGGAATGTAACATGTATAAACCAGATATTTCATAGTAAAATCAAGTCTGTAGGTAGCTAAGCTGAACTAGTGGGAAGCAGGACGTTGACGCTGTACCAGCTGAGATCCAAGAAGGGTGGAAATGTGGAGTTTGTTCGCGACTTATTCTTTCTAAAGCGGGCTTGATTAGCCATCTTAAAGCCCATGCTAGAAGAGGTCAACCTATGCAAGTTTAAAGAAGTGGCTACCCTCTGTCAAGAGAAAGCAATCATCATTGAACTGGTGGGCTACATTTCCAATTCTGGAATAGCGCTTATCGACTTCTAAGGAACTACGCCCTAGATTCAAAAAGAAGAAATGCATTTACAGAAGCAATTTTTGCAGCTTAAACTACTACAACACATCTTGTCGTTCCACCCTACAGTTCTTCAGTTCTTACCTTCTTCTCAACCATCCCGGTCACAATGTCTCGAGCATGGACGTCGATTGTTATCAAAGCACACAGAATACTACGAGTCAGTTTGGGAAGCTCACCACGAACAAGAGCTGCCAGATTGTTCAGGTTCTGTATAGAAAGATGTTGCACGATTAAAACGTTCTATTTTTTTCCTTTTTGTTTATGACTACAATTTTTTGTTTCTTTCTCATATTTGTCACAGTGTTTTACAATAATAATTTCATATTTACATAGTCGATAAAACAAGTCCCCGCTTGTTGTAGAAGCTTTCCCTAGCGTGAGAGGCGAAAAGTTTTTCAATGTCAATTTTTTCTTTGAGTAAAGATAGATTGTAATTGTGAAACTTGGGTATTATTATAACATGGTTCAAGACTATTTAAGACTAAAACGTTCTATTACAAATGTCTTACGTGAAGAGTAAGTAATGTATACGTAAGAAGTGTGCAACAGATTGTTGTCAAGATAAACACACCAATTTTGTTTCTTTTCTGTGAACTACGGTGGAACAATAAGAATTCTACAGCGAAATTGTGGCTAAGCGACAGGCAAATACTGAAAAGGTGCGAAATCATTTTCAAACCATCACAAACACTGATTCTGCAATATATTATTAACGTCTGTCTAAATAAAGTCACGTAGCTTCCCATTAAAAGCTCGAAGAAATCTTGAAAACGTACAAAAACACAAAAAAGGTGGATTTCAGTAATAAAGGTTCAGAAATCAAGGGTGTCTAGTCTGTAATAGAGCTGTAGCGTTACCAAGTCTTAATAGTTTAGTGTTTTTTCATTGTTTTAATCGGCTCTATCGATGGCATCTCTTTATCTTAACTTTAGGACCACATCTGCCCTACTTCAAAATATCAACAAATCACGGCTTGTTTGCATTTTTTTGATCTGTCTGGAGCATCATACAAAATAATTTCAAAACCTCTGTCTCGAAAAAAATTGTTGGCTGAGTTCTATTGTATTGTATTGTATTGTGATGTGTCATCTTGCGTTGTGTTTTGAGTTTTAGGAAGGCTACAACACAATGTAAAAGTACCTGATATTAAAGATTTAACAATAACAAATTAAAGCTTTAGGATAGAGAATTTTCATCTACTTTTAAAAGCGTTTGTTCATCTTGTTGAATTTTCAATCGTCATAATCATCATTTTTATGTCCGCAAAATTCACTCTTAAAGAAGACGTATCACGAATGCCTAATTGAAATTGCTCCTTTACAGAAACGCGACTCATGTAATTTATCCAATCATTTCAAAAGAAAACATCTTAATCTACCAAGTTACTTCTGCCAGGTTTGACACACTTTACACCAATTCATTACCTTGTGCTCAGGCAAGGGACACAAATCTTAATTCAAGATGCATAAAATGCCAAATAACTACCATCCAACTTAATATGGGTGGTGTATATTATATGGCATTTAAACGAAATTATTTGTTAACTGCATACAAAGCCGTGAATGTCTCATTGTTAAACAGCCAGCATCATTACAAGTGTGAACACACGAAAAGCATCACGGGATACCTGGAAGGACGATTGTTCTGCCCCTTTCATTGCTTCAAGTCGATCACCATCAGTTGTAAGACACTCGGTAATGTTGCGGCACCACATGGTCTGAGATATCATGAGGATGATCTATAGTGGAAAACAAAAACTGATCAGTGACTTTGCCCAGCACTAAAGTGCAGTTGTTTCAGGTTATATCGTAATAAGACATTAGAGTTCTTTCCAAGGGATTCTTCATTCACCTTTCCGCGGACAAAGATTTCATACTTGAGTATCACAATTGAGTATGCCATTCATTGAGTATCAGCCAACTAGTGTCCATCCTGCACTCTTGATGACAGTGTACATATATACAAAGTTGTTTCATTTCGTACTGTACCTGGCTGGCGTGCAAAGTCACCCATTCTTCTCGCGGTCGACTCTCAAAGTCAGTAATGGCAGCCTTGGCCAGTCTTCTCAGTGATAACACCATAGATTCTTCAACTTTTCCCAACCAGTCTTCAACGTTTCCACGAGCTTTTAAACCCTACAAAACAGACACACAACCCTCGCTAAATGATCATGCAAAGGTCACAAAACATTCAAACATTCCAAAAGCCAATCAGAACGAACTTTCACAAAACTTTACTAATGAAGTGTACAGCAATGTAAATTACAAGACAGCAGTTGGTTGTTACAGTGTAACTGTAATTCTTGTTTCTTTTATAGCAAATAAGGTTATCATTAATCCTACAGTGACTAAAGTCTGAAAATCTTTAAAAAAAACCTTGTATAAACTAGGAAGTGTAGTGTAATCGCCATTTAAAGCGTGTTCTTGCATTTCTAAAGACGGCATGTCCGTTGGTAAATAAAAAATGACTGTTACTGCCTTGCAGTGCAGTATTTCTGGAGAGTTGAAAATGTCTGAATTACTACAGCTACCCTTTAAGTAAATATTCCGCAAAATTCTATTCACGCTGGAATGTTTAGCCAGTCATTGTTGATCACCAACCTTTGTAAGAGCAACCCGCTCGCCCTCTGGAGAGAGCATTGCAAGGATGTCATTGGTCTTCGTTTCCACTGCTTTACTCGCCGATTGAGCTGAGGAAAGAATAGGTTTAAATGTAGTCCAGTAGATGATTTCCAACAAACAGTTTTAGAACAAGTAACCAGTGCCGCTTCACACCACTCACTGGACAGGTTTCAACTAATCATGATTGAAAAACGATTTGACAGTTTAAAAGGACTGGCATAAAACTTGTACAAGCAAATTGCTTTATCGTTACAACGTTCAAATGCTTCTTTTACAACGCCTGAAAACCTATAGAAACGTAACAGTACCAACATATTTCAGTTAAACAATCAAGTTTAGTGTCTGATATGCATGCGGTACTTGATTAACAAACATGTTTGAAATATGCCAATAGGTTTCTAGGATCTATGGGAAACGCACGTAGGGCGAAATAAACTGGAAGTAGAGTCCAGTAGTGTTCCAGTTACGATTTTTAAGTGTGTTATTTGTCGCTATTAAAAATCAACTATTAAAGCCAAAAGTAGATTTCTTGAAACGAAAACTGAACGAAACAGACGCAGTGAGTGTCACAGCCACCAGTCAATGTAAACATTTTGTAATCGCATCATTTCTTGTAATGTGAGTCAACAAATGAGTCAGTTAAAGAAAGCGAGCCTCCTTTTCGATTTCATTGATCCAGAGATATAAAGAGAGTCCTTACACCTCCTGTTTTTTGAAAATCCTGGAATTCCACGGAGTATTTATTAATCACACCAAATAGAAATACAAAGGTTTTTCTTGGTCGCAGTCGAGAAAATTCATGATTCAAGTAAGTAGAATACTCAAAACCCGGCAATGATTTTAAAAATTCTGGAAATTTATTTCAATTTTTCAGGAGTCAGGTTATAATTTCAAAACCATTCAAGAGGTTTTCAGGAACAAAATAAAAATTCCAGGATTTTCCAAGAATCCCACGAGACGTCCAATCCCTCCACAAAGTACTTACGCCTTTCTCCGCTGGGAGTGACAGGTTTTTCCCCTCCAGGGGTCTGGGGAGGCTGAGCAGCTGTACCGAATTCCAACCTGAGAAACAGACAATTTCAGCTCCGTAAAACGATCCCAACTGTTGTGTTTCATCACGAAATTTAAAACACAAAGGGAAAACTTACTTGGAAATGGCGTCAAAGCATTTCTGTAGGTGAGGTTGCACAGCATGGGGATTGCGAGTTTGGGACAGAATCTCCAGTAGTTCGTCATTGGAAAGAAAGTAAAATCTAAGAAAAAAAGAAGACGTTCATCAGAAAGCAAATATTATAAGCCATTCATGATAAAGACTTGCTTTCCATAACTGCACAACGCATAACAATGTGTAGACTTTATAAAGAAACCACTGTATGAAACATGCAGTCACTTTGCAGACTTTTTCTAAATTAATCTTAGATATTGTAACTACCGTTAACGAAACCTGCATTTATAACAAACTAAGTTTGGGCCAATTCAGATCAATCATTTAGTAAGCTGCTACGGCGTAAAACCACCTCGTTACCATGCAGGCTCATACGATTTTTTTCAAAATGGTGGCTCCTCAAAAATGGTAGATCA
>JAOBYF010113333.1:0-19236 GCA_025403605.1 Parazoanthus darwini | reverse complement strand
ACGTTCGAGGGTTAAATAATTATTCGATATCTCAATTCGTCAAAAACACTGTTTGGTTTCAAGAAACTGGTTTTACAGGAATGTTTTAAAGTTGCAATCAAAACTCCAATTAATCCACTCTCCAACAAGGGTTAAGAAGAAACTTTTCAAGGGCAAAATTATCATGATCGTTTTATAGAGTTTTTCCTTAACTTGAGTTCTAATAATCTTCGCCATACGTAAAGGAACAGACAAATTTCATACGTCAGATTGACACCTCTTACATGTCATATCCAGAAACTTTTTTTCTATATCGTTCTTTCCACTGATGATTACAACATATTCGTAATCGCCTACACAGTTCATGTTAATTAGATACTCAGTCATTTCATCAGTACCTCGAGGTATGGATTGTTTGTTTACAAATTTATCCGGTGTGAATCTCTTTTGAAAAATACTCCTGAGTATCGAGTCCAGCAACATCAAGATAATCATCGCGCATTGATTGTGACAATGGAGCGTTTTCACTCATTCCCAAGGGAATCAAAGAAACCGATAACAACTCCTTTGTAAAAGGGTACCAACATGGTGGTCATGACGTCACGGGAAAAGGCTCTTTTGTGCATTTTGTTCTATGGACGGACTTGAATAAAAATTCGCTTTTTACCGATCTGAGCCTTCTTCACCAGAAGCTCCTATGGCTCGTTGTTTTGATTCGAGCCTTCGTCTCGAAGATTGTTAGCAATAAAATATTTTTGTTCGGGGATGTGTTATTAGATGGTGTGGACTCCGTGTTAGTACTTGTCATTCGTTGACTTGGCGATGTTGGTTTGACCTGTTTTGATGTCCGTTTCTTTAGAACTTTAATTTCTATTTTTTGGCTGCTGATAATGTTGTGGAAGTCTTTCACTGCTTTTTCGTGTTTTTCCGTTAGTTAAGCTGCCAAGTTTTTTTTTTAGGATTTGTAATAGGAATGTCAAAAGGTGGACACTCGACAACCCTTCCCTAGCCGTGCGAGGTTCAAAAGTCCTCGAACAGACAAGTTTTAATCGTTGTTCTCTTAATTCTACCTCAACAGATTTGATGATGAGAACATTCTTTTCCATGGCCTTTATTTGTCTCATCCACTTCCTTGGAGGCATCGAAGGCTTGAACACGCGGTCAAGTTACTTCAATATGATACTGCACCACCGTCTTACTGGAGACCTGATTACAACCACGACCGCTGACACAGAGCTCACGTGTGCTCACAAGTGTCTCCATAATGAACGATGCAAGTCTTGCAACTTCAAAGTCATACCTCAGAAAGTCGGTATTTGCGAGTTCAATTCACGAACTTCACTTTCTCAGACTCACGACCATGCTTTGATCCACGATGCAAACTTCTTGTTCATTTCCCTGGAAGATGTGAGTTTTACTTTGGTATGGTATGGTATGGTGACCTTTATTTAAAACAGGGTGGCCCATTCAGCAACGAGGCTGTTGTCCAGAGGGGCCCTGTATATACCTAACTAGTTACAATAAGATTGTATTCATTATATAAATAACATTTACAATAATTACGAGTTTTAAAATATTACAGTATTTTAATAAGATGCATAAAATGTATAAAAATTTCGTATAGCAAGTTTAAAAATTGCTAAAAATTCAAAAATTTATCAAAATTTGTAGAAGCTTATGTTACGTTTAAAAATTTGGAATGATTTAGCCTGTTTAAGAGCATTTGGGAGTTTATTAAAGATGGTGGCTCCCGAGAATCTGAATGTTCTCTTTCCAAGGCTTAGTTTCACTTTCGGAATGTGCAGATCGTCTTTGCTTCTTGTGTTATAAAAATGATAGTTTGAGAGAATACTTATACAACTTAATGCCAGCTAACACAACTGAAAGACTGTAGGGTAGCGGGTAGGTTTTGGTAATTTTTGAGACTCGTAGTACTTAAATTTCTGAATTTAAAATTTAAGAATTTTCATGGTTTCTGAGGACCTGAACAGACCCTGTGCAAAGAGGAAGATCGATTTTCAGCAGCCATTGCCACGTCAGTTGTAAAAAGACCACAATTCAAAGGACATCTGGATTTTTTTTGCTACCAATCTTGTTACTAATAGTCCAATTTCATTTTCCCAGTTACGGCTGATTACAATGAATACAGACTCATCCTTCCTATCTTAGCCTCAACTTGGGGCACAAGCGAGGCCCGAACCTTCAACAACACACAAAATTAGGAATAGCTCATATCTACAACGGTATTTATGAATATGCCAGGCTAACACACTAAAAACGAGTCTGCAGTCATTTTCATCAGAGGCAACTACGAATACGAAACTCGACTATTCCTGTCAAGAAAACACTAACGATAAACGCAAGATATCTAGAACAGTTGCACATACCAGAGAAGTTGCTTCGACTGGACGCATCAAAGCTTGGGAGTTTCTCTCCTGAGAGGAAAGCCTCGGCAACTGCTGTAAAAAAGCTGCGAGCAACACCGCTGCCCTCCCCAGGCTCCTCTTTAAAGGACGCCTTTACTCGGTGGATTGTCATGGGCCTGGTGCGAGGACCGCGCCGACCAAACTGGGAGTTCAACTGGCGTAGAGTGGACTGGATCAGAGAAGCTCTATCACGCTCCACCTGAAAAAGTTTAAATGATTGTCACTGACCATAAAAAAGCATTATACAAAGTAAGTTGCCACGAGCAACCATCATTACTACTTCAGGTATGAGAGAACAGACAGGGAAATGATACCTGAGCTAGTTTATTTTTTTAAACAAAAAGGTTTTATAAACCCTTAAACTTTTAGGCCTTTTGGAGAAATACAAACGTCTATTTTTTTAAATTTTTTTTTTTTTGGGGGGGGGGGGGGTCATTCGATCACTTACCTACTTTGAAAACTTGCTTGGCGTTGGAATTTAATTGAAGCGCCGATAAAAACATTGTAAATTGGTGTCTAAAATGAATAGTCGAGTTTCGAATTCCCATTTGCCGGTGATTACAACCACTATAGACCTACTTTTACAGTGTTAGCTTCAACTTGGTGTGCAATACAGATAAACCCTAGCCAGAAAGATCAGGAGTTCGAACCTCCAACAACGCTCGTATCTATACTGGTACTTATAGATATTTGCCATCAAGTCGAGGCTAACACTGTAAAACGAGTGTGCCGCCACTGTACTCAGCGGGAACTACCAATATAACACTGGATAACGGTAAAAACGTGAAGATTCTAGTTTGCTAGAATTCAAAATATCTCAATAACTGAAACTCTTCAGACTTTTATAACTCGTTTTAAACGTGGATCAAGTCTAAAGGCTTCAAGTACATTTGACTGGTTTGATTCTATGTAAAACTAAAGAAAAAATGTTTTCAAAGGACTCTTGTTCGACTATAAACTCACTTCCAAAGTGAGATCCCTCTGGGTGGAATTCCTCAGTCTCTCCATTTCCCTTCTAAACTTAGTCTCTTTCACATCGAAGCGGCCGAGTTCATTCAGGACTGAACAAGGTTCAGCACCAACGTCTTCCAGGAACACACGACCAAACAGCTCCACGCACAGCCGCCATCTTCCAAGTAGAGTGTTTGCAGACGTACTGCTTGTTACCACGGTGTATGGAGACGGCAACAGGGCCTGGGACGCAGCGCTGTTTGTCTCCACCGTGTGGGGAGAGGGCAACGTGGCCTGGGACCCAGCACTATTTGTTAGCACGCTCGTGGGAGAGGGCAAAATGGCGGAAGACACGGCAACTGTCCTCAAGAAAGCTTGGGTCACGTTGACTTCCTGTGACGTACTGGCAGAGTCTAGGGTGAAAACTGCACATGTAAATTCCTAGGTCGTAACAAGATTATTTTACGTTTTACTGAATGCAATTTATGCAAAACATGGAGTATCATGAGCTTACATTAATCAAATGTCTGTTCTTGTGTGTGGTCTTCAAGACTGTGTAGAAGTTTGGCAAACGTTCGAAACTTAGTTGAACATGTTGATAATTTAGTGTTACCGGTTTGGTCTCAAACATAACTCAGATTGCTTTAAAGACACATTCAAAACACACAAACAACCAAATACCTATAAAATCATGGTGTTAAAATCTCCTTTTTTTAATATATCGTATATTAATTAGTGTCCACGTTTGGCAGCCCATCCGCCTCGCTGAATAAGCTTTAAGTACAACTATGCTGTACTTGTATTGCACGGTTTTGCGGTCAATAAAACAACTATTATTCAGAACTCACCGCAACTATCCATAGGCTCCCCACTGCCTTTACCAGCCACAGGACCCCCACCGGTCTGGGATTCCACTGTAGCTGTGCTACCGCCATAGCCCATGTTCTTTGGTAGAGCTCTCCCTCTCTCTTCTCCCACCTGATCTTGGGCCACCCCGAAGAGCTGCTCGCGCCTCGCCGCAGGGTGTAAAAGATGGGGCTGAATGGCAAGCGGTATTGCCTCTTCGATTGCAACATGAGTTGCGTCTGGAGGTTCACATCCTAAAACAGCAAGGGTTACCACAAAAGTTTCCATAGACTATTAACGACAAAAGTTTCCATAAACTGTTATGAAATCTAATTGACTTGTTATCTACTGGAGGTTACGATAACCCTAGTCAAATATTATAATAGATTTTCCAAACTTCAGTGAAGGTTAACTTGTGTTCAGGATCCTCTTATAGTGTGCTAATAATATCCCAATAATAGCCCATTTTCGAATTGATATGCTCAACTGTCGACAAACAAAAGCATCGAGTTGAGGCCAAGTGCTCAAAAATACAACCAATGTATGAAAAGTGAGAACTTAGCCTCGACTTGAAGCTTTTGTTAGTGAGCAGTGGAGCGTAATTCGGCAATGGGCTGGCAAAACCATACTCAAATTTTGTGATAGAATTTTCCATACTTCATTTGAAGGCTAACGTATGATGAAGATCCTCTGTACAGGTCTGTTAAGTATTTAATTGAATTGCAATAACCATACTCAAATTATAAGATTAAATTTCAATATCCCAGTTTGAGGCTTCTCTGCGATTAATCTCCTCCAGAAATAATTTTGCAAACCTGGCCTTAATTTTTAAGTGACTGGAACAATGCAACGTGTACTTAGGCTTCGTACACAAATTTTTCATCTAGACGCCATGATTTTCCACAACTTTTCTGTGACTTTATTCTAAAAAACTACGAAATGTCCCAAAAATCTATGGTTCATGATGATGTTTGCCACAATTTTGCATCTTTCACGCACAGATGATTTTCCACGACGTTTTAAAATGACCAATTATGATTTTCCAGGCATTGTTTTTCAAGGTTTTCCATGACCCGTAGGTTCCTGGTGTAGCAGCTAATTTCTTAATTGGGCTTCACTTCATAACGTAATAACGTGAAGTCGGGGCTTTATGCCACATTTTCATACATTTCCTGTATTTCCTTGCACAAACCCTCCATTCTAGCCATTCATACTAGTCCAATTTTGTATTCTTAAGTGCCACTGACTACAATGTCGACAGACTCGTTTACTCAGCGTTAGCCTCGACTTGGTGTTGAATATGCCTTAATACCAGCGAGAACAATTAGCCTCGAACAATACACAGAGTTGTAAATAGCTCGTTACTACAATGGTATTTGTAAATTTTTAACACCAAGTCAAGGCAAACACTGGGAAAACGCGTCTGTAGTTATTGTAATCAGCGGCAACTACGAGTACGAAACTGGACTACTTGGATTTGGTCCACACAGACTAAGAATATCTCACCTAGCACCAGTGTGGAATCTGTACGGACAAAGAACTTGTGCAAGCTGCCAGGAGTGCTGGGGAAAGGCATGGGCTCATCCTCCACTTGATCAGTGTCATCATCATACTCATCATCACGTCTCAAACTGGAACTGTCCTCATCATCAATATCCTCACTGCCTTCATCTTCGACGAGTGTATCAACAGCAACTGCACCGTCCACACTCGATGGACTAACATGGCTGCTAATTGTGTCTGGGTTATTCCGTAGATAATAGATGAGCGCATCCATGACATAGGCGACATGTCGAAGGGCGGAGACGTCAAGTTTGGGTAAGGTGTCACCATGCTCGCTGTTGTACCCCCGCATGAGTGAGAGGACATACTCGAGGAAGTCCTGTCTGCCAGTGTCTAGTGTCCCAGTCCCAACACCCGATGTAACTTGTCTCCTGGCACTAAACAAAAGGAGAAATAGGTAATAATAATTATAATAATACCACTACCAAGAATACTACTACTAATAGTAATAATAATGATAATAATGATGGTGATGATGATGATGATGAAAATGATGATGATGGTGGTGATGGTGATGGTGATGGTGATGACGGTCGTGATATTGATAATGATGATGATGATGGTGGTGGTGACGATGATGGTGGTGATGATATTGATGATGATGATATTGATGATGATGATGATGATATTGATGATGATGATGATGATATTGATGATGATGTCGATGGTGGTGAAGATATTGATGATGATGATGATATTGATGTTGATGGTGGTGATGATATTGATGATGATGATGATGTTGATGATGGTGGTGATGATGGTGGTGGTGATGATGGTGGTGGTGATGATGATGATGATGATGATGATGGTGATGACGGTCGTGATGATATTGATAATGATGATGATGATGATGGTGGTGGTGACGATGATGGTGGTGACGATATTGATGATGATGGTGATGATGGCGGTGATGATATTGATGATGATGATGATGATATTGATGATGATGATATTGATGATGATGATGATGATGATGGTGGTGATGATATTGATGATGATGATGATGAAATTGATGATGTCGATGGTGGTGAAGATATTGATGATGATGATGATATTGATGATGATGGTGTGATGATATTGATGATGATAATAATGATGATGTTGTTGATGATGGTGGTGATGATGATGGTGATGATGATGATGATGATGATGGTGATATTGATGATGATGATAGTGATGGTGATATTGATGACGATTATGATGACGACGATATTATTGCTTTGAAACCAGTCAGCTACAGACATATGTTACTTATAAAACCCCGTCTACATATACCTTAAAACTACTAATGTACAAGTAAAATGCAGAAGTTACGAAAAGCGCTACAAAATAACAACGGATAAACATATACATTACAGTTACAGAAATGACACATGGATCTGATAAAAGAATACCTATCCTATATAAATTTTAGCTTATGATTAGAGATTTTAAACAATAACCTAAAAGAGGCTGTCAGGACTCTTCCTGTGCTTTTGGTTAGACCTCGTGAGATGCATCTTCGTAAATTCGGCACCAGCACGCTGCAAACTTGATTGGCAGTCCTACACTAACCATTATCCTTTACCCAACTATTGTAATGAACATCCTACTCTTACCTTTGTCCTTTACCCAACTCTTGTAATAAACATCCTACTCTGACATGTACTTTTACCCTTGCACCCAACTATGGTAATGAACATCCTACTCGTACCTTTATCCTTTACCCAACTACTGTATTGAAAAACCTACTACCAACTTTCTCACCTTTTCTTTTTATTCTCCCACGATCTAAAATATGCCGCATCCTCTCGAGCACGCCTGTCTCTAGGGGTAGTAGTTGGGGCAGATTTGGCATGTACATCATGTAGAGGATGGGAGGGGTGGGAAGGGTCTGTTGCTCCCGATAAGGATAGACCAAACCTCAGCTGAGATTCCGTGCCATCCAGTACCGTCTGTAGCCACTCCCAAGAGGGCTGGAGACCCTGGTCAGCTAGTCGGCAGCATGTCTTCATGGCTGCATCATTCACAGGCAGGCTGATTGAAGGAAGGAGGCTTGGGTCTTTTCCTGCATTCAGGAGATCCGTTACCTGTGAAGAATTGAGGGAACAGTAAAGTACTAATATTAACGCACTCTGCGGTCAATCCTGGGGCGCTTTCCATCATGCAAAATTTCCTGATTTAACGTCAAAACAGAACCGTTTTTTCACTTAGTCGAAGAGATGAAGCTGTTAGGGCAAATTAGTTTCCATAAACTTGTCTTGCGTTTTACGGATGATACGGATGCAGCTGAACAACTTGGAAATGAAAAATTGAGCAAAAAGAAAAAGCCACTCATCTCCAACAAAAAAAGAATGGAAAAATGTACCAGAGGTGTTTGTTTATACCGGAATGTTGTCATTAAAATCAGCAACTTGAAAATGTGGCTCAGCAGAAAATGCCCAGATTTCTGTCCACTAGTATTTACAAACTTGCTTCCAATATTATGTCTGGTAACACAATATATCTTATCATTTCATTTTTTTTCAATAGGTAATAGTCGTTTGACATTTTTTGTGTTCTCTACAAAATTATTCTTGGACATCATCCTATTCATGCAAAAAACGGTAGAGTAGGCACTGGAGATAATGCGAGTCACAGGAATTTTGAATTTCGATACAGCGTAAAACAAAGGAAAGAAAGGAAGCTAACCTAGGTATATATAGCAAGATCTTTGGCATCATGAACTTCTCGTCAACAATATTTACCAATGAAACATTACCAAAAGTTAAAAAATGATAAGTCTGTTATCGAGTTTCTGAACACCAGAACTGAATGTTAGCAGCTAGCAAGGCCAAAAGAACCTTCAAAGAGGGAGTAACCAATAAAGCTTGGCCGCTCAGTACTAATAAACAGATATAGGCGCTAAAAGGTGATAAACTGAGTGATGTACAAATAAACAACTCCTAACTGGCGCCTTGCAGCTCAAATAGTAGTGCAATGGTGATCTGTTCCGGAGTTCGTGGGTTCGATTCCCACTGGGGTCAGAGGGTTTTTTTTCTCTTTCTCAGTGTGAGTCCATTTTCTTTCCAGGGCTTTCGCTAAGAAGGAACTACCTGGGATATCTGTACAGCACTTCAACTAAGAACATTTATGTATCATCATAAAAAACGATCCTTACCTCTCTCACAACAATCCCAAACGCTCTAGCCAGAGCACTAGCAGAGTTACTCATACTGTGCCTTGGGTTGCTGTTTAGTTCAGTTGCATTATTACTGGCTGCAGCGGCAGCAGCGGCTGCGGCATTACCTCCAGCACCGCGCCTCAGTGCCGCAGAGTCAACATAGATGAAGCCTGAGCTGCCTGGTGTGTGGGTCGAGGAGAAGCCGCTGCTGGCATGGGCAGGATGATTGCGAATAGCCCACTGCATGGCATGTGGAGTGGAACTGGTTTCGGTTGCTATATATAAGGTTAACAATTTTAAGGGTTAATTAAGAGTTAACAAGTTGAAAAACAAGTTGAAACACTTTTACAGTTTTCAATGCCGCTGAACTTTATGAAAGGCCTACTTATTTGTAGAGGCAGATTACTCCTACTTTATGATAGCTGGTGTTACTATATCCTTTAACCTCATCAACTTTTGCTCTCCCACAGAAACTTATGTTACCATGGCAACTTGATATGGACTCAAAAATCCTTACTTTTAGCATCTGATTGCATTTTACACAAAAATTAGTCGGTGATCTTCTGTTTTTTTTATTTCATCAAAGTGGTTTGCACATCAAAGAGCATATTTGAGAAAAGTTTCAAAAAAATTCTGTCAAGAGGTTTTGGCGCCACCCTAATACTCCAAAAAATTAAGGTGGCGCCAAAACGTCTTCACAGAGTTTTTTTTTACAAATTTCCTCAAATGCAAGCTTTGATGTGCAAACAATATTTATGACATAAAAAAGGAAGTTTACCCACTAATGTTTGTGTAAAATGCAATCAAATGTTAAAAATATGGTCTGTCCTTATTTTAGGACTTTTTTTGGATTTCCGGATTTTTTACAGTTTTCCAGAAATTTGTACGAAGCCTGCTTTCGCCAGTTTAACACTGATAAATGAACGAGGACAAAACATCAAAGACTGTTGTAAACATAAAAGTAACGAAAACGCTCTACCTGCTGTTGCTCTCCCAACAGGGGTGGCCTCGGGTAGATTTTCGTTGCGTGTGCTCTCCTGCGTGTCACGCTCTCCTTCCTCTTCCTCCTCCTCTTCTTCTTCTTCCTCCTCCTCCTCACCTGTTGAAGACCCTTCGGCAGAGTAGAACTCGACATTCTCCACACCACTTGCACTGCCGTCTGAGCCAATGAGAGAGCCAGCTGCCCTGATTCGGCGAGCACTTTCGACCTACGGATTGACATTTGTGTTAAACCATTTTGCAGACAAGCCAGACATTTTGACTTTGAAACTGGGATTGCTTTCCATCTTAGAACGCAAGCATTTTCATTTGTCACTTGTTTTCAAAGTTCTCTATTATCCTTGCTAGACCTGTTATCTTAAACTTGAATCTTACAAACCTTTAAGAACATTTTGCTTGTCAAAAGAATTTAAACTCAAAGTCCCTCTGGAAACTGGAACATTCTAAGACATTACTTTCCCTAATACAATAAGTACACCTGAATATATCAAGAAACTTCTGCTGCCTGGTTGAAGTCATAGTCACAACTATAACTATAATCATAATCATAACCATAACCACAACCATAACCATAACCATAACCATAACCACAACCACAACCACAACCATAACCATAACCATAACCATAACCATAACCATAACCATAACCATAACCATAACCATAACTATAATCGTACCATAATCATAATCATAACCATAATCATAATCGTAGTCATAATCATACCTGTAATCTTAATCATAATCATAATCACTGTCAAACCATCAATCGAATCCCTACCTCTCCCACGTTGCTCTCCTCACTGTCACTTTCGCTCTCGGCCAGCAAATCAAGATCCATATCTGACTCATTTCCTGCTGCTCCACTCTCCACTTCCTCATCCCCAGGTTCCTCACGGTCATCATGGCCTCCTACAGACTCCATCTCAACTCCAACTCCATCCACAATCTGTAGACAGTAAGCAATGTTCACAAAATTACTTTTCACAAAAGATCTCATAAGATTGCTCATTCTGGAATGGGAATAGAACCAAAGCATCAGCAGACTGAAAATACCCAATCAGTCAGCAAGGCTCTACTCTCAGAACGAAAGACCCAACTGGATCTTTAACAGCAGCATCAACAATAGCGGACATGTTCTGTGTTTGTCTACGGATGGTTTGGCAAATCCCAAAGGTAAAGGTTATTCGTACATCAGCCCCCAAGTTTATAAGCCCATCCAAATGGTAGATCGAAAAAGACAGACAGTTGTATAGGTCACTACAAACTAACCTCAACGTCCTCAGCAACTGGTGCATCACCTACATGTGATGGCTCCTGCGGTAACTGGTCATGACTTGCATTTTGAACTCTACGTCGGCGACTCCTGTGGCTTCGCCCCCTACGAGTTGGAGGCCTCTCAGGATGGGAGAATTCCTCTACAGAGGAAGGGGTAGAGGGGCGGAGGGGCAAGGGTTCGACAGTGAAGAGTTCCTCTGTAGCCTGTGTAGCCTCAGTACTGGTGGTCAGCAGCGAGAAGGGCTGAGCAGGTCGACACACGCCAAGGCGCACAGGGGCTAAAAGGGAGTCTGCAGTCTGGATCAGCTCAGCAATTGCAATTGTGCAGAGTGATTGGAACACGCGCCTGCACTTGATCAGCGGCTGGGCAAAGCTCCTGTATTAGTAGTATAGAAGAATAAAAAGGTTTAAGCAAATTCTTTTACTTGATGGTCACCTTAAAATACCCCAACAACTGACACTGGTTGATTTGCTTCTTGTTTACTTGTGATATTCACTTTGATTAGATATGATTCAAAAATCACTTTCATAGGAATGACAATCATTCCCTTAAACATACTTTTCACCTGCCCTCAGGAAAGGTAAATATCCCCTTCATCCACTCCCAGGAACGAGAAACATACCCTTCAATCATTCCAAGGAACGAAAAACATCCACTTCACCCGCTCCCAGGAATGAGAAACATCCCCATCACCCACTCCCAGGAATGACAAACATTCCCTTCATTCACTCCCAGGATTGGCAAACATCCCCTTCACCCACTCCCAGACCCGAAAGTGTTAATGAATACAATACAGTAAACACCCGCACAAAAGAACCCAGTGGATTGAAGACATATATAATAAAATTTGGAAAAATTTGGAAAATGTTTGAAAGCTTCTTCATTTTTTAAAAAAAACGGCTTTTTTGAAAGGACAGCTGCTTTTGAATTGTACTATAGAGGCTACACAGCACTTAACAAAACACTTCCTGAGATAACTGAATTTTTAGTTGGACTCCAAAAGTGTGTGCAGTTGTTCTTTCTGTCACCAATTCTATGGCCCTAGCATGCAATGCTAATAGTGCATTATGGCGTCTTGTTTGAATTTCTCTTTTCCAACCAGTCCTACGTTCTGAATATACTTACGCTTTCTTCTTGCCACTGGCAGGAGCCATCTCTGACGATAAAATAACGAACACACGGGCAACTGAACGAACAAACCGCCGTGCTATAACAATCTCCTCTGAGCGCTGGGGATCAGTCGAGTTCTCAATTGCTGTTACCAAAGTGACAAGTAAATGATCCAAAGTCTGGAACAAAATGATTTTCAAAAAAGTTAAAAGGGACACAATCACGGCATCTGTTATGGATTATGGTAGGCATGTGTGCACCAGATTTCAGTTTTTGCAATGCAATTTCACCCTGGAATGAAAGCCCAAAAACTGAAATCTCAGGTGCGTTTACATACCCCAAGTAACAAACTCAAGGTCAACGAAAATGTCACGTTAAAAGCACGTGATCCATTAGTAATAGCAATAGCACGTAATCCTCGTATTGTTGTAATAGTCTAGTTAGTTCGCATTCCTAGTTACCACTTATTGCAATGATCAGATTCATTTCTACAGCATTAACTTGGTGTTGAAAACACGTAAATACCAGCGAGAACGATTACAAGTTCGAGCCTACAACAATAGACAGAAATTTTCCCTTAAAATGGCCAAAAACTATAGTCGTTAGAATAAAAAGTTCGAGATATTTTTATTCAGTGTTTGGTATTTAATAAAACAATGATTCCACTCACGCTTGTTGGATATAAGCTTATGAAAGCTGACTCGGTGCTCCATACCTCGTCTACTATCTAAAAGCTCATATCCAACGCGCGTCTGTGGAACAATTGTTAACTATCATAGTAATTTTAACAGTATGCTCACCTCCATGGGGCACTTGGATATCAAACAGTGAGTGAACGCATCCAGCCTGAGTGTTCCCCGCTGTTCTGTCAGATGCTTCTCTTGTTCCGACAATGGTAGCATGGAAGGTGATGGAATTTCTGCGGGGCCACTACCGTCAGCGCCAGGCACCCTGTTTATTGAGATGTGACAAACATTTTGGAATCACTACTTGAAGATATATCTAACGAATAATTTTACTTGATCCTTCCAAAAAATACTTGCCTGTCTACCTGTAGACAAGAGGTTTTTTTGGTTTGTTTGCAGGTTGATTCGATTTCATTTGTCTTAGCTCACTGTCTGTTCGTTCATAGTATTAGTACATATGTCTGCCTAACAGTCTGGATCGAACTCAAGAAACGTTTTACACTTGTCTTGTACAAGTGCAGATATTGATCAGAGGCCTAAAACAACTGTAAATTACAAGTGTAAAACTTACTGAACCGACCCCTGGGTCTGATCAACCAGTGTCGATATGGTATGTTTTTTACCGTACGATTTACGGCTGACACGTCAGCTTTACACCCAATCTTACCTGAGTCAGTCTACCTGTCAATACAACTGCTCTGTGTATCTGTCTGTTTGTCTAGATAATAATAATAATAATAATAATAATAATAATAATAATAATAACAATATTATTAATAATAATAATAATAATAATAATAATAATAATGTGGAAGACGATGTTAATGATGAAGAATATTGTAATAATGATAACAATAATAATAGTGACAATAAATAATAATGGAATTGATGATGAATATTGTAACAATGACAATAATAATAAACAAAGGTAATGATGATGATGACAATGATAGTGATGATGATGAAAATTATGATAATGATGATCATGATACTGACATTATGATAATTATTTAAGGTCTAACAATTAGTGCTTCGGGTTACGTACCTTGAATCCCGCATGTTCTTAGAGCTATCTATAATCATGGCTTTTACCGCTCTCCAGTCCTGCATAACGAACTCCAGAGCATTCTGGGAAAATTTGGGTGGTTCGAGGTCATGTTCAGGCAGGGGAGGCATTGGAGTTTGAGAACCCAGCGACTTGGATGTTATCTTTGACCGAGATGGCTCGTTTGATCGATGGGGACGGAACTGTCTTTGTTCAACTGCTTGTCTCGCGACAGTCTGCACCAGAAACAGCAGAAGATGTTCGCCCCTAATGCCAATACAAACAATGAAACCATCAACATTCAAAAACCTTTAATATATTTTGAAATTAATGGTTCATAGGTTCACTTATTTTACACGTAGAATATTATTTTACAAGATCAAAGAAACTAACAACAGATAGAGTACAATGATCCGGAAAAACGAAGGACAAATTTCTTAAAGCAAACAGCTGTAGGTTTCGTTCTTCCAAATCTGGTTAAATTCGAAATAAACAATTTATGAATCTTACTTTCCATTGGGTTTTGTGACAAGGTTGGTCTCGGTGACAAGCTTCTTTAGCAGCTGTAATCTTGAGGTCTGGGGTCCTGGGATCAAAGCTCGACACTTACACTTCTCCCAGCAGTCGCAGTATGCTGTGGGGGACGTCTTCTTCAACCTGAGAAAGTTAGACTTATTAAGTTCCTGTATCAAAACCTTGGGTTAACTAAACTTGTAAGAAGTATTACTATAAACGGCAACTGTACAGTTAAACCTTGTTGCTATACAACAACAACAACACACTTTTTTTAAGAACAAGTAAAATTTTGCTCAGTCTCAAAATGTTCCTATTTTGTTCCTATTTGTGGCATTTGCCATTAACGTCTCGCTATGTAAAAATTGCCATGCATGGGCGGTGCGCGCGTTCAATGAAATACAGTCTTTTGGCGGGAAATTCACTCCCATACATATACCAGCGTGCGGGCAACCAGCTCGTTGTATTAGCCCGTGGTCGTTTGCGTGGTCTCACCCAGGTTTGAGAATTCTGTATGTATTCAGTATTTGGACGATAAATAAATTCGATTTCAGCCTCAGTTTGTTCTTAGTTTGTTCTTAATTTTTGGGCGAATTCAGCCTCAGTGTTCTTACTATGTTTGTACTTAAAAAAAGCGTAACACAATTTATTTCCACCGCTTTGTGTAAATAAAAGAAAATCTATTATATAAAATTAATGATAATATTTTTTAGTTACATATTTCAAAGAAACAAACGCTTTTGACAATTTGATCATTTTCAGGTTTTAGGGCTAAAACCTAAACATAACAAAGATTTGTTTTCTGAAAAAAATTTACCTTACATTTATGTAATTTTAACCATTTTGACGAAAATAAATCAAAGTTAATCCAACATCTTAAAATTGACCGAAACTAAAGAAACAAATCAAGTCAGGTACCGTATATTCTCGATTAAGCCCCTCCCCTCTCCCTCCTCAATAAGCGCCGCACCAGTGAGACAAAAATTAAATAAGCGCCGCCCCCGAACAAACAAATAAGTATGCCTTCAAGTGCTCAAAATTTCTCAGATAGGACACATTTTTCTCCCATACGACTCACTACTTAAATTATTGTAACGAATTCTGCGAAGACAAAAACAGAGGGAACCGGAAGCAACTGCAGTAGAAGTGAAAATAAAACCTACTTGCAGTCATGTCCTCTGTGACAAACTCTGGCACACTCCGTACAGCAACACAGTGTTCCAGTCAGACCACATGTGCGACACTCAAAGATATCCTGATTGATGTGTTCTGTACCAGTCCAGGTGAAGGAGCAGGTGTCATTACAGCACAACACGTGAAGTGGTGATGCATCTAATGGACAGTCAGGAGGGCAAATCATTGACATGAGTGCGTGTCTGTCAATTTCACCATCGTCTTTCGTAGCCAGTCGCTGGGCTGTCTCAAAGAGTGTAAGACCAGCAGTGTAAGCTCTCCCCCTGACAGCTGCCATAAAAGGTGTTCCACCATTCGCATCTCTGCAGATAAAGCACGCGAATCGATCCAAAACATGTGAATTAATCCAAAACATGGCACACCATGATTCTGCTGTACTTTGTCCTTTGTGTAGGCGAGTTTTTATATGACGTAATTGTTTACAATTTCCCTCATTAGCATAATACAGCTGAAAACCAAATTCAGAATTGAACCAAAATGAGTCCAGAACTTGATAGTACATAGAACAATAAGTATTCACTGCAAATGTTAGCGTGATATATCAAATAATTAAGGAGAAACAAATGTTTTTAAAAAACATCGAAAATTACAGAGAATGTATGGCTGGAGGCAAGACGTTGCCTCCAGCCATACAGAACTCTCTAATTTTCGACATTTCCAACCATTTTTTTCTTCTAAATTATTCCTTATATAAAACTCAAATTTTCAGGTTGTACTAATTGTTCTATGCTTGGTCAAGTTACGGACTCATTTTGGTTTTATCTCAAATTTGGTTTTATGCTGTATTATGCTAATGAGGCGAAATGTAAACAATGAAATTGGCCTATTGAAGTGGCAGCCACCAACACCGTCATCGCTATAGTTATCGATCTTTTCGTTGAAGATGTCGTTGCTGGAGTTGTTTGCTTTCAAAACACACATGTGACTGTGTTTGCTGTTGTCCTCTTCTCACTTTTTATCAATAACCTCGTTGTCACATTCATAATCACCGTTATCATTTTTGTTACCTCCATTACTGTCAACACAGTCGCTTTCTGTAGATATTGCCGTTATTGGTGTTATCATCACGGACTTGTTGTCGTTGTTGGTTCTATTGAAGATCGCCTTTTCAGCTATGTTGTTGCCACTATTTTCATTCATGCTATTCTTCTTGCAGTAACTACTACAAATGTACGTCGTTAAAATGCTGGACATCTTCGTTGAAGTTGTTGGCAGTTTAACACATATGTCTCTGTGTACGTTTTGCTTTTCGTAGTCACTATCATTGTCAAAATCGTTGCCATTATCATCATCGTTGATGTCACAGTCATCATGGTTGTTAAGTTGCTATTAGAACTGTTGCCTTTCAAACGCATGGTTTGTCCTAGCCTTAATTCGCTTTTTACCACTATCCTTACGAACATCATCATCTTTAAAAATCGTCATAGTCACGTCCATAACCATTAACATCAAAAACTTCTTTTTGTAGCCGTAAGTGATTTCTTGTTGAAGCTGTTGTTATCCTTGTCTTCTTGATACTATTGTCGATGTTACTGTTGTTGTGATGGTTGTTGTGACCAACAGCATCGTCGCTATCATCAGCACTGTCTTTGTTAAAGTAGTTGTAATGGTATTTGTTGTTATACTCGATGCTTTTCACGTCGGTTGTAGTTGCTGACACTATCTGTATTCCTCAAAAAAAATTGCGTTCCTTTTCCAACCCTAATGTATATTTACAGTTTCTTCTACCTTTTCCTTACATGACTCGCAGAAAACTCGAAAAGTCATGGAACAGCAAATCAGGAAAAAGAAAATACAGGATATGGCAACGTCACTACCCAATTTAAACAAAGTAGGTACTTTAGAATTTTCTTTCCAAATTAGGTACTAGCAGTCGACTAGGTTAGGACATAGTTAGGACCATAATACATTTTGGTAATGAACACCTAGATAGCACGAATGATAGTATCAATATTTATTGGCTTTTACTTTCTAGCTTCAGTTCTTAGCCTGTACACACTTGTAAGATTAACATAAGTATTAAAATAAGCATAAGACATTGAAGGACATTCCTATGTTTTTCAGTGCGCAACTCTACTGCGCATATTAGAGAAATCAGACTTTCTTGGGTGTATTACAACTTACTACTAAAACCGATGAGTGTTAAAAAGACAATTATAAATAGTTTTGTTTCTGCGATATAAGGGGCCTTTTAAAACTCACCCTTGCTATCTTCCTACGGAAAGTAGGCAATACTTCCGGCTTTTGCGTCAGTTAGCACAGTATTTGCAAAACGAACGTGAGGACCGCCTGTAATTTGAACCGTAATGTTGGAAGTATTTGGGAATTTTCAAGTATTGGGAAAAAATGAAAAATTGAAGAACGAATTATATAAGCAGAAGTAATATCTTAAGCTTGAGCTCGATAACCTTATCCACACGCTTTTGTTGCTGCTAACTTAGGTTCTTCAGATTTGACCCTAGTACTAACTTTCCCATTCAGCCTTTTTAGCTTTCAAAACTTCGCACGTATTTTCTTTTGGTCACATAAACACATATGTACCGTAATAGAACACTTCTTCTAAGCTGGCAAATTTGCTGAAAAGGGATTTGTATTTAGTTGACTGGTCGTAGCTCCTTAAAGGATATGGGTATCCCCCTTCAGATTTTTGTTTGATTTTAGGAGATCAATATTATGGTCAACAAAACGTCTCAAAGAAATCTTTGTTCGCTTCTAATTCGGAGGAATTACCATAAATAAGAAAGGAAAAGCCAAAGAAAAACCTAAGCGATCGTTTTCGATTTCATCGCTCACTTGGTATTCATTTTTCTTTTCTTTGTAATTAAATTTCTTATGCTTATGACAAAGTTTATATTCTGATATCTCATGTTTGAACTAGGCTTTATGGAGTCGGTCAGTGTGTATGCTCCAGAGAGTAACAGTTTAATTTTCAGAAGGAGGAATATAATTGAAATTGATAGGCATGGAAAGAACTCTGTCGCCGAAAGAATTTTTTGCTACACTGAAAGTTATTTTTCTTTTCACTTCAGTCAACGTCCTTCAAAGATGTATCAAGGAGTAAAAGTGGCCCAGAACTAAGAAAGCGAAAACAGCCATGTGTGATCCAGTGATCTGAATTAGTATATACACTACTTTCATAATTTGCGCCAGTGACCAGAAACAATAACTTCAAGTCGAGGTCAAGTTCCAAGTTCTCATACGTTTGCTGTATTTTGGCCCTACTGGCCATTGTTCATGGCCAGTGGGGTGTATTATGAAAGTGGTCTATATACAGACGTGGATGTCTTTGCGTGCGACTGTGCTAGAAGAAGCGAATTTGTATGACTGTAATCTTTGGCTGATGTGTTTTAATACTGAAAGGCGACAACCAGAACAATATTTCAAATATGCTCTTTTTCGAGAGCTATGGAGAAAAATTTTTTAAGGAAAGAATAAGAGAAATGGTAAGTGTGTGTGTGTGTGTGGGGGGGGGGGTCCTGGGGCGAGTGACCTACGGGAGTGTGAAA
>JAOBYF010113222.1:0-11452 GCA_025403605.1 Parazoanthus darwini | reverse complement strand
ACAAAGTGGTAACGTAATACATTTATCATCGACGATTTGACGCAGTTTTCGTACCTGTCTTTTTTATACAGTTATAATAAGATAAAATGAAATAACACTAAGAATGTTAAAAGCGTTTGACTTTAAGCTAATCATTAAAAATCAAGACTAGCAGGTTTCCAAATTATCATCGTGGTGCTATTTATCCCCTGTTTATTTATGGTAACCCTTTTGAATCTGCACTTTAATTATATGGGAAAAGTAGAACGCTTCTTGTGGCTTTCAGAAAATACAAAGTAGGCCGTGTTAAACGCAATTTTCTGCCTAATGATCATAATAAGTATTGGCGTGGAGAGTTAAGAGGTCAGTCTATCCGCTCATTGACATTTTTGTGGGTGAGTTTGTGATTATCCCTAACCGGGCCTAAAACCTAATTCCTTCGCAAAGGGAAACCTCAAATACTAATGCTTAGAATTGGAAGAAACTTTAATATGTCCTAATATATAATGGATTTTACATTACAAAATTGTGGAAACATGTTTTCTCAATTCTCTACTGCTGTCATCGCCACGTGAATGCACATGAAGTAATGTAGTACAAATTTTCTTGAGCGGTAAAAATGATCAGGAAAATAGCGAAAATGGAATTTTTATTTCATCAATTGTGATCCTCATTCACTTGCAATGATCCTTTACATGTTTTAGGATGTCAGATAATACGGCGCCATACAGAACTGATATGACTATCGCAAATCAACACATTGCGGTTTGACTTGCATGTGATCTATTATAATAAATGTTATTGCAAAATTTTGCCCAATTTCTATTTGTCCATTCACGAAAAACAGCACAGTGACATTGTTACGTACAAAATAAGCTGTCGATTTTTAGGGGTTTTTAACTCCAACTCTTTAGAATCCTTATAATGCTTCTGTTAATCCTTTTCTAAAGCAGCTCCAAAGCCTAAAGGTCACAGTTGTAAAAGGTACATTGATTAATCGCTAAGGGAGCTCTCTGTCGCTTCAATGATCACTTTCGTGCTGTAGTGATGAAAACGAAGAAAGCCGTAACACTTTTAAAATTGATATGGATGATATGATACCTCGTTGTCCAACAACCATAAACTGCAAAGGCCTTGAGACTGCATCATCAGCATCGTCATCCGGCTCTGTATTCTGTTGGCTTGTGTCGAGGATGTTCATTTGTTTCACGAGAGATGGTAGAGTTGGCAGCATACGTCTCTTTGGCGCTTCTGACAGATGGAGCTGGCGCAAAATCTCTTTCTTGGTAATTTCTATGCGAATTTGGTCTTCGTCTCGCTTTCCGACTGAACATCCGGGACAAGAAGGTGCATTTCCGTTGTTCACACTGGATCCTAACGTATTCAAAATTGGGGGAGCTTGTTTGAGGTCCTTGAAAGTTTTAACATGTATGCATTAACAGATCTCTTACCTGGGCTGCGAGATGGTATTTTCAGACTGACAACCACTGTCAGGCATTGTGCACCCAACAGCAACACAATTAAACACTTTTGGAACATTTCGAGGCAATTTTCAATGCTGCGTCTTTGACACAGAGCGGAGGATCGTCAGGAGTTGTAAAATTAGGTTGCAATCTGTTTGCACTAGTAATAAATGCTGGATACTTTTGATAGGTGCCATGTGGAGAGGAGGTGGAATTTCAGATATGACCCAAATGGTCGCGTCCAAACTTTGACCTGATGACAAATTAGCAAGGCCTTCGGCCAATAGGGCCACGTATTGCACTTCTCTAGATTGTGATCTCTTTGTTTATTGTTGAATTAGCCATATGATCTAATTGTCAGAAGTGTTTCTGAACTGGGCACTTAAATCAAATTCTAACTGAGCACGTCTATTTAAAAAACATGAGGGAGATTGCGCGCGTTTCCGGTTTGCTAAATGCCTTGCAAAACGTACCCTACTTCCTGTATGAAGTAATGGTCATGGCCATGTCCTGCCTTGCTAATTATTTGCTCCAATACTACTTATCAATTAATGATTTTTCAGTCAACAGCTCCAGCCACATTTCTGTAATTGGATTAGTAAAAAGTTTATTTTTTTTCGTAATGTTTCGTCCACGTGTCAGCACGATGCATTAAAACCAGATCATGGGTGAAGATGATACTTTTCTCTTGATAAAATGAGAACAAACGACTAAGTAGAACCGCAGGGGCCAAAATCAAGACAACGCGAAAGACGCAGTATAAAATGAAAACAAACTTTGATTTGATTTTAACGATGTTTGCAGAAGCAGCCAACAATGCCAAATTTGACGTTGGAGCCACTAAAACAGTCTTCCTACGTAGAGAAGCTAAGAAATTGCAGGGACTATCTTGGATTTATTTCCTTCAAAAAATATGCGGCAAATGCAAAAAAGGTCAGATATTTTACTCGTGCAGCTTGCCTTACTGCTCGCAACTTTTATCTTCGGATTTTGTGAATGGGCGGAATCCTCATTCGATAACATCGAGCAAGATCAGTAGTTAATGGCTTATAAAGCTGGCAAACATGTCATATGAACGCACTTATAAATGAATTTGGTTTCGTGACGTGAAAACATATTTCGTGCACACAATGTTGCATGTAGCCAAAAAGCAAGTCGAGAAGTTGATTGAGTTGAATGGAGATCCATTGAATAACAATGGATCTGATCCCCAACTCGAATTTTCTACATTTTCCGATTGCACATCACTCTTTCTATTAAATGCCGATTATTCTTGACACTTTTGGCAAGTGCACGCAAAATGTGGAGCACGTGTTCAGAAATTCCCTACCTTTTATCGTTATTTCCGAATACCAAATCTGGACATGAAAATATAACGTTTCAGGTATTGAGTTAAGAACTTACAGTTGTGGTAAACATTGGAAGCACTTAAGCATATGATATGACAAGAATAATCCATAATCCATTTGGCTTCGAGGAGGGATTTGTTATTCATCTGATTCAAATTACGGTGCAATACTTAACAATCAGCTGAGAACTTGAGAAAACGCCCTCTTTACTTAACTGTCAATTCCGGTAAACCGTTTTCCTTTGACTCTTTTAGATGTCAAGATTAGCAAAACAAAAAGAGCCGATTAATTTGGTAAAACAACCACAATGGCCTTTAGTTTTAAATTTGGCTGACTCCGACAGAATGAAACCTGACAGCTGCACGTCCGATAGTTTGATTTATGTATCGAAGTTATGTTCTTCGGTGCTATTGGCAAAATAATTCATTCATTGATTCAAGATGTTCTTGGGAGGGAGAGTGGCCTACCGATGGCAAAAAATTGCTAGTTATTGAAAAAAAAAATCGATAAAGACTGGTTAAATATGGTCTTGTGAGATTGCCGAAGGGAAATTTTCGCAGTTTTACCCTTATTAATTACTTAATTGAGGTGGAGCTGTGCCTAAAACCTAAACAAATGTGTGCACACTTAAGACACTAAAAATTCCAACTTTTGGTTAAGCCCATCTCGAGATATTTACACTAGTGTCTGGTGATTGCTGGTGCAGAAGAACAGCGCGGAATCATCCAGTTGCTGCCATAGAAAGAAATAACAAATACCCAAACCACCATTGCAACGTAAAAGTATAAAACATCCACGAAGAAGAAGAGATTCTTGCCGAGCGAGGTCATAATCCCAATAAGACCTCCATTATTTATATCCAAGTCAATCCTTTTACTGTTTAATCCAAGGATAATCAATTATTCTAATCCTTTAAATGTATCATGTATTTGTAAGTTTAGTACACTAAGAATGTTTCCTCTTGATGAACTGACACATTTGTGCGAAAGCCGACCGCGTGCTCTGCTCAAAGATAGAAACAAATCTCATTTAAGAATTTTTTCCCAGTAAGCTACTTATCAGTTGACTAGCGTTATCATGCTTTTACTCTGAATTCACGATGAGCTTCTCCATTGAGGGAAACTTAATTGAGTCATTGCTGATGAGTTTTGTTTATATATATCTTTTATTTTGTTCATATGTAAGATGTAAGTTGTTGTATCGCGGTTCAGTTAACGTTTTTCTCGAACGGAGACCCGCAATAAATTCCCCCTTTCTGTCTCGTTTGCTCGGTCCGTACGGCAAGTTATGGACCGAGTTTTTTCCTTTCTCAAGCATTTTGCATGGGCAGAATGAAAAAACGAGGATCCATAACTTGCCGAACGGACCGAGTAAACGAGGCTAATAAGATGTTTATTATATGGATTTGTTGATTATTTGAAGTAAGTTAGGGTGTTAAGACAGCCGCTCCAGAACTAGAGGTCAGTACGGCTACTTACGGACCTGAAATTGACTAATCACAGCACGCGAAATCAGTCAGCCATTTAATAAAAGGTATAACGGCTCAGAACAACTGCGCATGATTGGCTAAAAAGTCATTGATTGATGGGTTTGTAACTAAAATGAGTTCCAAAGCAAAATGCACTCACATTTATATCGAGGCCAATCGGAGTTTTATTTTGTTAAGCTAAATCATTGACATAATTAAAGTTTAGGAAGTAGCGAAAACTTTCTCAGGCATTTTGCATGGGCAGAATGAATGCTGCTTTCTACTGAGCTAAAACTACAAAAAGGTATCGATAAAACAAATTAAAAATCGGCTGCGACTTCTGATTCCGATCAACTTTACTTCACGATTGATCAGACTATAAATGTAGAAAAAGAAAACTTTGAACTAACTTTGTTCAACATGTTTCTGTCTTTTGCTTATGGGCGTTCGACAACAACCGATTTTACTGCATGCACTGAAGTTTGAAGTACTTCAAAACAACTCGAACAGCAAACTGAACTAAATTTAAATCTATTATAACACCAAAAAGCAAATATCCACAGATAAATGGCTTTCAATCTGATTGCAAGTTCCTTGAACCTCTCCCAACTGCTATCAACCGAAACATAGTTGAGATTATGCCGACGTATTCCGATTTAAAAGTCCTTGCAGAAGCTTACAGTCTTATGAGCTTCTGCTCCTTGAGTTATCATGTCCTGTCGACGTGCGACATGAGCTGAGTTCATTCGCTATAATGAACAATTTCGAATTTCACTGGAAGAACAACTGACGAAACAAGTCAGCATCCTTGCTATCGACTATAAAACTCGTACTGCAATAGTTTTGACCATAAACTAAACTGATAAGCTCTAAGAATCACAATGACATGGAAATAATCTTCCCGCGTGTCAGCTCACCCAACTCAAGTCACCAGTTGCTGTAGGAACGTGCGAGAGGTATTTAGAACTTATCAATCAATCAATTGGATTGTCTATTGCACATTATTGGAACTGAACAATTTTTAAAAATCGTGATACAAAACAAATTGCGATTCTGAGCCGTCAATACCACATTACAATGCGGCGTTGGTAGAAACCATTTTCTTCGTATTGGCATAGTCCCTAGCTCGCGACTCCGCCAATACGGAATATATTTTTCCCCAACTAGCCGCAATATGTGGTATTGACGGCTCAGTAACGCACTTTATAGTATTACGATTTTTGTTTGCATTGTACAGGACCTTGCGGCTTGAAATCACTACTAGAAATAAGGGCTCTCCATTAAATGTGTTTTCATCATTTCTGTTATTTTCATTAGCATTATTATTGTTATTATTATTACTAGCATTATTATATTTATTATTTTTCGTATGTAAAATAAATAAAATAGACTGACCTAATCTAATCTAACCTAACCTGAATTAATAAACCCAGCCAAATTTAACTTACATAACATAACGATGCATAACATAACGATGCATAATATAATATAATATAAAATAATATAACATAACATAACATAACATAACATAACATAACAGTCTACT
Source organism: Parazoanthus darwini (assembly GCA_025403605.1). Taxonomy (NCBI): domain Eukaryota; kingdom Metazoa; phylum Cnidaria; class Anthozoa; order Zoantharia; family Parazoanthidae; genus Parazoanthus; species Parazoanthus darwini. Next base: position 5,647 of record JAOBYF010113222.1, on the reverse strand, counting down.
TGGGAACTACTTGGGATATTTGAACAGCACTTCAACTTACCACATTTATATCATTACATCTAATATATCCTAGCCAGCCTAACATAACCTAAGTTTCCTGACCTAATCCAACCTAACCTAACCTAACCTAACCTAACCTAACCTAACCTAACCTAACTTAACCTTACCTGACCTAACCTAGCCTAACTTAACTTAATTTAACCTAGCCTAACCTAACTTAACCTAACCTAACCTAACCTAACCAAGTCTAACCTAGCCTAGCCTAACTTAGTATAATCGAACCTAACCTAGCCGAAACAAACTTAACTTAACCTAGCCTAACCTAACCTAACTTAACCTAACTTAGCCTAGCCTAGCCTAACCTAACCTAATCTAACCTAACTTAACCTATAGCCAAACCTAACCTAACCTAACTTAGCCCAACTTAATCTAGCCTAACCTAGCCAAGTCTAACTTAACTTAACGTAGCCTAACGTAGCCAAACCTAACTTAACCCCTCCCCTTTTAAGACATCAAAATAAGGTCGTTGACACGTTACTCGGGAAGTGGTTGATTAAACTGAAACAAAATTTTAACGCATAGAATAATGTTCTTTATTACATTTTGAAAAAGTCACAAAATTTTGGAGTTCTCCTTTTACCGGTTCTTTTATAGAAAGGTTTGAATTTGCTGTGGACACATATCTCCCCTCCCGTGTAAGATGGGATTAACTTATTTCTAAAATTCTCGATTCTCATATATCATCAGAATCAGCCTACAGCTGTCAAGTATGGGGTGCCTTCTTAAAACTAAAACCTTTTCTTTAATAATTCTTAAACAACTTTTTCTAAGTTTAAGAATATTGCTGATAAACGCTTAGTAAAACTGTTCAGAGATCTGGGCGTTCATCCTAAAACCGGTAACGTCAGGGCTACTATGAGCTACGGCGTTTCTCTTACATATAAAAACATATTTAATTAAGGTTACGATACACGGTGAGTGGTGTTTTCAGTTATCAGTCCATAACTCGGTAACCCATAAACCTGTATATCACTGGAAAGCTTATAAAATTCTCTAACTGATGATGTACGTCCATTTTGCAAAGTCGTCTTTGTGAGCGAGAACTAACACGCTGTTTGCAACCTAGTGTTTTCCCTTCATGAAACGCCAAGTCCCTCAATTTTGACTTATGACATTGTTTGTTATCATTCTAAATTCAAAACAGTTTAAATGCTAATAACGTGTCAGGGATTTTTGTTAACGTACGTTATCCATACTTTAGCTCTGATTCAAGAAAGTCTTAAATTTTCAAACAGATTAGTGGAGAACCGAGCCCATCGATAAAAATTGTTCCGATTATCATGGCACGTTTATGAAGTTTAGATATTGTTCTATCGCTGTGCCAAATTGTATGACGATAGGTCAAAATCGATTGAGTTGGGCCATTTTACGGCCGTATTTCATGTAAGGTTTTGTTTGGAGAAAACAGCATTAGAATAAATAACGCCAAGCAGACTGTTTACTTCTGGTGAAAAGTTTCCGATGGAATGTCACGGGAACTAAACGTGCTACTGGAAATTTTTTTATTTTGTTTGAAAGCCCTTTTTGTCGACAATCGTACGACACAACAAAGTTTGCAATTTAAGTGCCCTGATCATGAATTCGATATCAAAAATAATAACAAAGCTGAACATTTCATTCAAGAGATGTTAGAAAAGCTATTTATATAGAACAGGAAGGTAAAAAAGAACAATTCAGAAAGTCGCTGCACCAAATTGAATCTGTAGTAGAAAGAAAACGTACAGCCAATAGAAATATTTAACTACAATCTTGGAACATCAGGAGATAATTAGGTAGAGTTCATTTGCTAAGACTGCCCTAACATTTTTTCATTGAATCAAGAATTTTAAATTTGAAGAAGCTTTGTCAATTGAGCAAGGGTTTTATACTTAATTTGTTAATATTATCTAGTATTTCTATGTTGGTATTTTTTTATAAAGGCAATTATTTAAAGTATGATTATTAGTTTTGATCATCTATGTATGTGATTTTTTCATTTTTATTTGTATCGATCTCTGAAATCTAGTTAAAGAGAAACAAACTCAGTTGCTTTTGCAGGGTTTGAACTTGGGGAGGGGGGTACGGAAACCCCCCTTTCAGATTCTCTTTCCAACAAAAATCTTTTTAAATCCTTATGTTGATCACCTTAAGTTTCGAAAGGTGGAAACCCTCTTTTCCACTACCATACTGACTCACGTTTTAGATTCTCTTCCAACAAAAAAAAAACTTTTTAAATCCTTATCTTGGTCACCTTGATTTCGGAAGGTGGAAACCCCCTTTTCCATCACTGTTCTGACTCACGTTTTAGATTCTCTTCCAACAAAAAACTTTTTTTAAAATCCATATCTTGTTGCCCTAAATTTCGGAAGGTGGACCACCCCCGTTCCAAAAATTCTGGGAACGCCCGTGTTTTGATAACTGATTGATGTTGTGATGTATTGGTGTGTGGCCAAAAAGGTATTTGGCTCTTACTTCTTTGGTTGTCCAAGGTCAATACTATCAACCGTGGATTTGAACGGAATGCACAGTAACCTGATACCAAGTCTAAAACCTTGAAGTCGTTCAAGTTCATAGTTGATGTAAAAAAGTGATGGTTCCCATTCATGGTGTCGTTTTTATCGTCACCTTTGACAAACTTCGTTTCAATGCAGTGGAGTGTTTTAAATAAAAATTTTGTGTTTGAAGAATGTCTTTTGGAGAAGTAATTCCGCAATATGCTGGATTAAAACAGATAGTATCTTTTTAATGATCATGAATAATTTTGAAAACCAATCATCTTTGGAATCCCCGTAATAGCCAAATTGTGTCTCAAGCTTATTGCTAAGTGGAACCGCTCTTACGTTTTTTTATAATCCTTAAATTAATTGCTTCTTGAAATTGTTTTTATCTTAGTCTGTGAACATGACATGGCTCAATTGGGAGCTGAGCGAAATCTTCTTAGATTGTCGGCCTTTGATATGTCTAGTGTATCGATATGATACGATTAAACATCTTACCCTTGTACTGAATTACTGATGATGCCATAACCCTGAGTCATAAACAACACTCCTGTCGCAGCGCTATACATTTTTCTGTCCACGGAGCACATCATCAAAGGCTGTGCTGGTTAAGTTGAAATTGATTAATACTCAGCAATCTGTAAAATGTAAATTTGTCAGTGCTTTTATCACTCCAATACAGGCCACAACACTATTACCCGACACTTTTCAAGAAGTGCGTGGTTCTTTTAGTAGGCCTCCTGATAGAACAACTGACCATGAAGTGTGAAGATTTGTGCTATTACTTGTTAAATGGGTAGAACATTTAGCTTGTTTGGCAGTGTTGAAACAGTTTAGCAGCAGTAGATACTGTGCTCATGACAGGTAATGCCTTCATAAGGTAAAATTAATTTTTAGGGCATTTGTATCTTGGCATCACAAGGGCTTTTCTAGGCTGAACAGCTGACCTAGAGTGCTGACAGAGGCACTTTTCACTCAAATACCAAATTCCAAATACGAAGGAGTATCCTTGAAAATGTTTGGCCATTCTCAAGCGATAAGCAAGATCTTCAAATAACGAAGTTTTGAAGTTTCATGGAAGAAGGAAATCTTCTAAAACTGATTTTTCCTAGTTAGTTAAAGAAAAATATGTTCAAACAAGTGGCCCCTTGGTTGATCATATGGCATTCCATATGTGGACGTTTCCCTCGCTTGTCGAAACACATTGTTTTTAAAGATGTTTTAAAGAAATTCTAAAAACAGATGTTTGATTCTTTATTACAGTTAAAATTTGTTAAGCTATACCAACAGCGCCTTTATGTTGCTACTTTTAGCGAAAAGAATGCTTAATCACTCAATCAAAAAATATAGAAGGAGGAATCTACATACTTTAAGCAGGTTTGCCTTTTTTGGTAAAAGTTGTTGAGTTTTAAAGATACATTCGCAGATATTATTCACATCTGTGGCCTTTGCTAACTCACAGGAGTTTTTTGTGTGTTGAATTTCAAGAGGTCTCTTGCGAACCTCTCATCAAGCTCATTATTGATACTTAAGATTAATAACTGTGTTAGTTACGAGAAAAAGCAGTCGTGTTTCAAAAGTACAAGTTCAAAGGAGAAGAAACATCACCGTACTGTTGCTTTTTAAGACTGCTTCTTTTCATTTTAACCAAACGTATAGTAATGTGATGAATAAAAAGTTCTGAGGAATTTATTTCGGCACTCATAACAATAGTCTGTTTCAACAGAAATCGTGTTAAATTTTTGTAATGGTTGGTATTTTTGTGGCTGAACACGGTTTTGACGGTGTCTGAGTTGTTAGTCATAGCAACGTCAAGTTCAAGTTTAGAAGGGTAACTGCCACAAAACTCAAACTTGGCACGCGAAAAAAACAGTGATAGAAGTTTAGAATCTTTGGGTTTTCGTGAAGATTTCGTTTGTTTCCATGGCTACGTAGAGTCTCAGAGCAACTCTTTTAAAAGTTTACCGCAAAGAATTGCTCAAAATCTAAACCCTAGAAGTACATATTCAGTTTTTGAATGATTTCAGTCGAGATGGCGGCTCAGTCGTCAATGTAAAAAATTGCCTTTTGACTCTGAATTGTGTGAACTTTTGATTTGTAAATAAATCAACTGCTTGTTACAATCATAGAAGTTCAGGTCATGTAAACGTCACAGTCATACTTATTTGTGCGCAGTCTAAAACATAAATCTTAGCGAGCCGTTTCTTCATGAAAATAGAAAAAATGATTTTGTTGTTTAGTCGATCTGTTGCTTTGCACTAGAAACGGATCAAATCGCAAAGAAACTTACATGAAGTGACTCTCCTGGTAATTAGCTTCATTTGTACCAATTTTGAGCTCATCAGCTGTCACAACTAAGACGCGATGTGATCTTGTAGTACATGTAAGCACATTTTTTACCCTAAAAAGGTTTACGCTCTTTGGAGAACACCAACGTTTGAGGGGGTGGGGGGGGGGGGCTGAGGTTTTATGAATTATTGGACCCCTCATCATTTTCAAAATGATAAGTTAAAGATATAAGCTGGCCGTTTGGTATGCAAGCGGCCTTCGTTTTGCTAAGTACTCTCTATAAGTTAACAGCTATGGCAGTAAGCACGGGACAACATGTCCGCCATCTTGGATTTTTTCGAAAATTTTGCGTTTAGCTAAATTGGAACCATTTTCTTTTCAAATTAGCAGAAAATATTTATTTATAGACACAAACAAAAAAAGTACACAAAAAGAAATGTAAAAGAAGAAAACGGAACGAATTTTGTATTTTCCATTTTTAGTTCGAACTTAAATTTGTATAATTACTTTTACATAATTTACAATTGATAACGCCATTCAATTTAAAAGTTAAAAAAAGTCTCATTGATTGGACTAAAAGACCTGGAATCAACAATGACAACAACTTTATTTGTACTTAAATGAATATTTACAAAAATAGTACATTAGTAACCATGGTATTTAGAAAGATGGAACAGTGAAGAAAGAGCTGCATGCACATTAATTAGAATCTACGTCAGTTTGTGCACTACATGCAACTGAATGAACAGCGAGCTCCTCGCTGTTTAACACGATATCCCATTTCTAGTATATAAAATCAAAAAGGGCAGTGCAGCAGATTC
>JAOBYF010113111.1:0-11454 GCA_025403605.1 Parazoanthus darwini | reverse complement strand
TAATTAGATGCAAATTAGGGCACCCTGTCGTTTCTTTTAGCTAGCTAGAACACTGGGTTCAGACTTCTTGCTTGTGTGCAAGCTGTTGTCAAAAACCAAAATTTTAGTTTCTGAAATTATGCAAGAGTGCAAGTTGTCAAAAACCTAAGTTTTAGGTTCAGGATACTTGCTTGTGTGCAAACTGTCAGAAACCTAAATTTTAGGTATAGAGATCTTTCTGGTGTGCAAGTTGTCAAAAACCTAAATTTTAGGTTCTGAAATTATGCTTGAGTGCAAGTTGTCAAAAACCTAAATTTTAGGTACAGAGATCTTGCTTGTGTGCAAGTTGTGTAAAAACCTAAATTTTAGGTTCAGAAATGTTGCTTGTGTGCAAAGGTCAAAAACCTAATTTTTAGGTTCAGAATACTTGCTTGTGTGCCAGCTTTCAGAAACCTAAACTTTAGGCACAGAGATCTATCTGGTGTGCAAGTTGTCAAAAACCTAAATTTTAGGTTCAGAAATTTTGCTTGAGTGCAAGTTGTCAAAAACCTAAATTTTAAGCACAGAGATCTTGCTGGTGTCCAAGTTGTGTAAAACCTAAATTTTAGGTTCAGAAATCTTGCTTGTGTGCAAAAGTCAAAAACCTTAAGTTTAGGTTCAGAAAACCTGCTTGTGTGCAAGCTGACAAAATGCCAAATTTAAGGTATTATAGAAATCTTGCCTGTGTGCAAGGTTTCAAAAACCTAAATTTTGGTTCAGAAGTTTTGTTTGAGTGCAAAAGTCAAAAACCTAAATTTTAGGTCCAGAATTCTTTCATTTCTTCAAGCTGTAAAAAAACTTAATTTTAGGTACATAGAGATACAGTAAGTGCCTGTGTGCATTGTTATCAAAAACCTAAATTATTAAAAAGAAATCATGTTGGTGTGCAAGTTGTCAAAATCCTAAATTTTAGGTTCAGATATTCATGCTTTTTGTTCATGTTGTCAAGAACCTAAATTTAAGGTTCAGAAATCCTGCTTATGTGCAAAGGTCAAAATCCCAAATTTTAGTTTCAGAAATCCTGCTTGTGTGCAAAGGTCAAAATCCTAAATTTTTGGTTCAGAAATCCTTCTTGATGTGTGCAAAGGTCAAATACCTAATTCTTGCTTGTGTGTAAGTTTTCAAAAATCTAGTAAATTTTAGGTGCAGAAATTATGCTTTTGTGCAAGTGTCAAGGTTTGTAAATTTCTAGGTTTGGAAATCTTGCTTATGTCAAGTTTGTACAGGTCCTGGAAAATCAGGAAAACCCAGGAGATTTAGATATAGTATACATAAATGTGAAACTGTAAAAGAGCTGTTAACTCTGTTAAAATGTTTGTTAGCAACCAAGTTGTATCCTTTTTTCTTTAGTCTACCATTCAGCTGGTTGTAACCAATTAATAAATTGACCAGGGTTATTCTTCAAAGTACAAAAAATCATCATTCAAGATACTGCAGATTTTATTAAATAATATTTTACAACTTTTACCAGATTTAGGAGGAAAGTTCTCCAGCCTCCTGCCCTGGACATATTTTTTTATTGACAGCAGATTAATTATTATGTTAGTTTTGCAGCTTGTCGACATGCATACAGTCGCGGCACAAAGTAAAGATGAATTTATTGCATTGCAGCAGAAGTGGTTTTTATTGGTTTTATTATCAAGGGGGCAAAGGAAATCAGTCACTTCTGACTGGGGACATGAGTAAATGTTAAAATGTTCAAAATTCTTTTTCTCAAAACAACTTTGCTAGTGAAAGAAACATGAAGTCACTGTAACTCTCCAGTGTACATCTATTGTGGCCTTAATTTATTTTTTGGCATTTTGGTACTAGATGATAATATAGGACTCCGATTTTAGTAGGCAGTTTTGAAGTTTCAAGAAACTTTTTACAATGTAATTTATACATTGAAATTAATGCTTCAATCATGCACTTCTAACTACATAGTAAAATGGCTGCTTACCTTTAGTATTAACATCAGCAAGATGCTCATCGTAGTAAATTTTCGCTTAATTTATATCAGTCATAGTTCATTCAGTTGGGAAAAGTGGACTGTGACATAACTGTGAAATGGTTGCTGGTTTAAATTGTTTCTTGTTAACCATATATCATTGAAAGCAGCTTAATTTCTTATATCTATGTGAAAGTGTTTTTTGTAGTGGCTCCCAAACACCCATCATTGAAAAACAGCTGGGAAAAAGCCCTGGGCATTCTTAGTAAAATTCTGAAAATGTAGGCACCCTGGAAAAATTGCCAGACAGTGAGTTGATAAATATCTAAAATTTAGGTCTTAATTTTATTAATTAGAAATCATGCCCTTCTGGAAGACGAATAGAACCAGTTGTATAGATTTGTCATCAAGCTTTTGTGCAAGAATATTAATTCCTATAAATTTGAGGTGGTACTTAACTAAAGGCATACTTTTTGCCTGCTGTAGTAAACAGCTATACTTCTTTGTTTCTTGTTGTCTTTTTGTTTCAAAACAAATCATAATTATCATTTTCAACAGAAAACCCAGTTTATCTCTGCTTACAGTGTACATAGATCTACTTCAGCTTGTGATAAATAAGAAAACTTCTGCTACCTAGTTTCAGTTGTAAGGTCATGACAGTTTATAAAATATTGTGTGTACAGCAACTTGTGAGAGAACTACATTCAGTTCAGTTCTAGTCAGTTCTTGTCCAGTTCAGTATACTTTGCTTTAAGGTGGTCCTTTGTAGCTTTTGTAAGCTTTTGTCCTTTGCTTGTCAAAACAAAGTCATACAAGATGACTGTCTCTTTTCTTACTTTATCGGACCATTTAACTGTTTGTCGTCCTTCCTTCCTAGTTGCCTCTGCCCATTTTCCATTCCAGGACCCTTTCATCCAGTGCACAGTTATATATAGTCATCTTGAACTTCATTCACTATTGCAATTTGAGGTCTGAGAGTATATTCAGCCTGATAGAGAGCTACCTTGTGGTCAACTTTAATACCTGTCAAATCCTCAACAGGCACAACTGATCTAACTCTGAATTCTTGGAGGCTCCGGTATGGTCCACTGTATACCTGGAGAGTAATTATACAGTTCACAAATTGTTTTGAACAGTATTGAAGGTTTTTAACTTTAAGTTAAAACTTTAGAAGTTACAATTGAAAGTATTTTTGTAATTAATTAATTTATAATTGTGTGATTCTCTTAAATTTTCTTTGTTTGCTTTGAAAACAAAAATTTAGTACTTACAAATAAATGTTTCCAATTCCATCATACGCGTTGTTTAATTAATTAAAAAATATAGTTATGTAACATTATATGAAAGGAACCAGGAATTTATTTCAGTGTACCCAGAAACTTCTTCATGCTTAATCCTTTTAATTTCAGTGCAGATTCTCTAGCCTTACCATTGTACATAGCATTTATAGAGTTGTCCATGTTATGCCAATCCTGCTTCAACCAACCAAACAAATATAAGTTAACTGGTGACTATTGGAGACTTGTAGGGTTTTTACAATTTTAATATTAATGTTTTGTTTCTATGTTTTTTTAAATTATTATATATGCATGTACTTGCACTGTCTAGTCATAATTATGAATTTCATTTGTAATAAATTTAAAAAAGACAACTGTTGATATCATGTTGTACTATCTTGAAAATATTTATCATAATGTAAGAAATGACAGGGAATAAAATTTGGCCAGCCACATGATGAAAAATGTAGTATTAGCATGAAAAAAATGTCAACCAGTTTTCACCCTTCTTAAGTTTTGCGTACCATGATCTGGAATTTACAGTATTTTATTACCTAAATGAAATGCTTCCTTTAACAAAATAATCCTATTTTATTCATCTGCCTCCCCACCCCTCCCTCATTTATTTGTTCTTAAATATAGGAAGACCTCAGGTGATTGGGCAAAACCTACCTTTCTACGACGTGTCTCCTTGTCAGTGACTTCCCTCATGGAATCAGTGAGGCTATCATCTTCCTGCTCTGTCATACCAGCAACTTTTTCTTTGGTTGCAAGATTATTTAAGAGCCATGCGTTTCCATCAACTTGCTGGTATGCAAACTCATCATCTTCCTGGAGTCGATGCAATATAAAAAAAAACTCCTCCCACCAATGAATGTCATCATGGATAAGTACAGCCTTAGCATTGTTGATGCTTCGTTGCATTTTTGCACAATCGATATCATGTTGTGGGTCGTGCTCAACATCAAGAATGGTATATGAAAGGATGTGTTCACCATGGGTATGGTTGTCATGGATGGCTGTATATTCAGCATCGGTGCTCCAGTACTTGTAACTAATGCTGACATCCCCACTTTCTTCTAGCTTGAATCTGTAGACATGGGGCTCTGTGTGGTTATGTACTTCAATTAGATGATCTTCCAGCCAGTCTTTCACATCAAACATGTTCATAAGCCTCTTACATTTTATAGATACTTTGAACGTGTCCTTGTCTTCAATTACTTTGATGAGGTCTGGCATTGTCACAGCATCTTTTCTTTTCAACTGCTTCCCAATACACCCAAACGTACCATCAATATCCTCATGGGTATGTCCAGTCATGAGAAATGTGTGTTTTTAAAAAGTTTTCTTTAGGTAATATTAAAATAATACATAAATGAGCACTTATGACCCCACTGAGGAAATTAATGTTACTGGTTTTGGCTGTCTATTGTTGCACTTGTCTTGCACACAGTAGTTATTAATAAAATAAATTATTATTTATCAACACTGTTAATAATAGTTTACTGTAGCTTAATTTCAAAAAAGTCTGATAGACAGTGCATTTCAGATTAGATTGCTTTCTGTACCCCAGGAAATTTTTTGGTAGTTTTTCTGACAGAAAGTTCAGATTACACATTCACCTTATTTTCATGCATTGTTATTATAAATTGTTTTGGCCAGCACTTGAAGAACCATGGAAGGATTTTCTGCGAACAATGGTCACTCCTGGTCCCATTGTGCTTGTGTGTTGATGGAGCTGGCCTTTGTTCCCTCCCTGCCTTTCTCCAGCCGGCAGATTTTTAAGTCAACTGCTGACCCTAGGCCATGTTTCTCTGCCTCTTGTCTTAGCATGGTCAGTTACATGCTTCAAAAAATCTTGAAGGTTTTTGTGCTTGGCATCAACTAAAGGAACACGCATCCCTTCTTTGCTTCCCACAAAGTGATTTGTGGAATCTGGAACTTGGGTTTATAAAATAAACCACCTTCCCAAAACAACTGTTTGCTCTGCTGATCCTGACCCTGAGGTGGCCATGATCAGAAGCTAAAATTAATGATTGATCATGTGTGTGAGAGAGGAAATTCACTGTTATCTATTGTTGAGCCCTTTTGCATTCCAGACATTCCAAAACAAGGTTTGAAATACCTGATGACAGTTTGTACACATTTGTATTGACATTATGGCATGGCTAAGGTTTTTTAATCACTTTAATCTTTGGTCTTTCCGACTTTTGAGAACCTTAATAGAGTTTTAGATGATATATGTCTTCTTTTGTTCACGAAAATTAATAAAAACAGACAATTTTCACAATTCTCTAGAAATAAAGCACTTATTTCAGAGTTCACAGGAATTGTTTTCCTCCATTCATGAATCACGGCAATTAAAAATCATTTTTCATGAGTCATGGGAAAACCCCTTTCCGACCCTCTAAATAAACCCTTTGGGTTGTGACATATAAACATCACAGTCAAGTGAACCATTAAGGAAAGCAGTTTTCACATCCATCTGGTGAGTTTCAAGGTCATGGGCATTTGCTAAAGCTAGCAGAGTTCTGCTGGATGTGTTGCATGCGGCAGGAGAAAGATATAGTCAACTCCTTTCGTTGGGAATAGTCTTGCCTTGCATCTATCAACAGAGCCATCTTCATCTCGCTTCACTTTCAGGACCTCGCGAGATCCAACAACGTTAGTTCCTTCTGGTAGAGAAACTAGTTCCCATGTATCACTCTCTAATAAAGATGTATATTCCGAATTCATGGCTTCTCTCCACTGGACAGAACATTCAACATTCAAAGCTTTTTCAGCTGACTTTGGCTCGTCAATATCTGAAGTCAGTGAATCAACCAGTAAACAGTCTTCATCTGCATGTTTGTTGGGAGCTCTGTGCTGTCTCACTGGCCCTAAATTTCTGACTTGTTCCATAAAATAATGCATCTTCATAATCACTCTTCTGATCGAATCTTCAGCATTTGCGTGGTCTTGTACTTCCACTCGTTCTACACTGTCTGGTTCAATGAGGATTTCTGATAGGAGGTTTTCAGGAAAAACTTGGCTTCTTCGTCATTTTCTGGGAAAAAATTGCTTGGTAAGATTTGATCTGCGTTAGGTTCAGTCTTATTGTCAAAATGATCAAATCTCAAAGAATTTGACATTTTGACTGATTACAAGAGTTTCTTTCTCCAAATCATACAACTTGTACCCCTTAATGCTGGGGGGAGTAACCAACAAAAATTGCTTTGTGTGCTTTGGCATCTAGCTTTTTTTGTTGAATGTCTGGCACATGCACATAATCCCCCAATACGGCATGGTCGTATGTCATGTGTTTGGTCACTGCTGAACTGATGAAGGATTTTTGGCATTTGTTTGTTTGGCACACTGCATTTGAAACCAACACTATGTCTGACCATCAGTTTTGGCCATGTTGGATTTTTTATTCGCACAGTTTCTTACGACATGGCCGAATTGACCACAACCATATCATTTCATTCCTTTCAGTCTACCAGAGCTGTTGTTGTTCTGAGCAGCTTTCCGATCTGTGAAGTTGGGAGTCTGACTTTGAGGGCCTGAAGTCCAACCTCCGCATGCACCACATTACTGGCTGCATGAGTGCAAATTTCTTTCACTGGATCTTCAGAGTTCAGTGACACGTGTGACAAGGTGCAGGAATATTCCAAAATCGTATGTATTTATTCGATCTGCAAAGACAAATTTACATTAAATGAAGTTGTAATGAAAAATAAACAGAATTTTAATGGTGTCAGCTTTTACAATGAGTACCAACTTTTGAAAGTGGAAACAAGAAAATTAATAGCTCATAGTTACTGTATTAACTACACAAATACTGTACAAGTGATTTCAACTATAGATGTCAAGATTCCGACAAAGCATGCTGTTCATAAAATCTACGACGCAAAAATAAGAAGTTTGTTTGGCCATTAACAGATGAACCAAGTTTTTAGAGCGTAAAATCTGCCAAACTCTTCATCATCTGATTTCCCGAAAAGTGTGTCCCATTCTTTGGTGGTCACCATGTCATCATATGGGTTTTCAAGTTCAGTTTCATCTTCATCTTGGTTTACGGCTTCTCTGGTCACTACATCTTTGTCATCTTCCTGCCAAAGCAAATCATCCTCTGTGCCATCCATTGCACTGCTGATGCTGCATTTCTTGAATGATTTTGCAATGTATTCTGTCTTCAGTTCTGCCCACGATTTCACCACCCACTCACAAACTGTAGCCAGAGATGCCGCTCTCATATTTCCAGCTGTGGTGAATGAGTGATCACCAAATATCATCCATTCGTTCCACTGTCAGCACATGGATTCTTTAAATGGCTTTTTCAGACTCATATCTAGTGGTTGGAGTACAGATGTCAAACCACCGGGAATGACGGAAATGCTGGATTGGACCTGGATTGGACAAAATAGTCAGCCTATTTGTTTTGCAGTGGGAGTTTTATTTTTTGCTTGAATCAAGTAAAATTATTTTTTTCATATTTGAAAATAGATTGATGACATTTAATGTGTGTAAAGTAATTGGTAATATATATATACAAAAGACTGAGGTAGAACGAAGTCCTCTTGTACGTATAAATTTGTATATTCTGTGTTCATAGGTTGGGCAGTACAGTATATTGGTGTGACAGTCATGTGGCACAATATCAAGTTGCTACAGTGAAATAATACAATTAACCTGTTAAACACGAGCTAATAGTTACTATGTACAACTGAGCAGTAATTTAATAGTACTGACAGTTTTTGAATGTCAGTCTAATTGAAATCTTGTTGTCTGTGTAAACTTTAATTATACCAACTATTCATGGGGTTACATGTAAATGTATCAGCTGTAGTGGAATAATTAACTTTAGTGTTGAGCCATTCTGACCTAAGTTCGTTTTATATTCATGCATCCAGTGACAAGGAGACTCAGTAATCATAAGAAATTCTGCTGTTTTCTCAAATCACATAATAATATTTTTTATCCATCACGTGTTACTTCCCGGCTACACTTGTTACATGTATATATTATAATGATAATACAAATGCAAACTGAAACAATTTTATTAACATGTTTTGTAACAGTACAAATGCCACAGGTAAATTACACTATCTTAAAGAAGAGAGTAATCTATCTCTTTGATTTATGTAACACACTGACCCTCGACATTCTCATCCCACACAAATTCATTGTCTGCTTTGATGAGCTCTTCAAGATGTGCAGTGGCATTAGCGAGGTCGCGCACAACTTTCTGGAGGTACAGTGTAGTTGATGGTGCCCAGGAACTGTCTGGCACCCTGTTTGTCAGTTGGGGGAGGAATGTGTTGGATGGCATTGACCTTGGCTGGGTCAGGTTTAACTCCCTTAGCAGAAACAATGTGGCCATTAATGCCACTTCACTGCATCTGACTTTCACTTTGTGCTTGATTCCCTTGGACACAGAGTTAACTGTTACAGTCTCTGTGACAGTCAGTCCATATTCACTGTTCTCACTTTTACTGTCAGCATTTTGGTCATTGACAGCGTGCACATTGGGTCTGGGTGTGGGGGAGATGGAGAAGGCTGCAAAATGATTGGCTAACCCACAGCGTGCACATTTCTTACCCCATGCATTACATTTGTCTGAGTAAAAGTTGTTGATATTGGTTATCACAGGAGACATACATGTATTTGTTGAGTTGCAGTTGATGAGCTTTGAGTTTCTGTTTTATACAACAAAAACTCAAAGTTTTCAGGATCTCATAAAATTCATTTCACACTTTTGTACCAAAAAATCTTTTATTAAAAATTTTTTCCATAATTGGTTCTAATTTCTGTGAAAACAAATTCGGATTTAAAGGCTAGTCGGGTATCAACTATTTTGTAGTGTGAACATATGGAAAGTTAATAATGTTTTATAGTTAGATACAACCAAAAAGAATTTGAGTTCAGGAACAGACATTCATAAAACCTAAACTGTATTCCAAATTAATTTTTGAACAAAGTGGAATTCAAACAGTTGTGTAACTAATAAAATTATAATATCAACACGTAAGATGTTACAGTTACAGGTGTGTTCAGGTGTTATGAGATTCAACAACAACATAGTAAAACTGTTTTTATATTAAACTTAACAGTTACACAGATTACTGAAGTTGTTGAACTTGATAATAGAATGTTATACATTGGACCATTGTAGTTCATCTAAGAGGGACCAAGTTCGTAACTGTTACTACAGCAGCTAATGTACAGACTGGTTCATTGCTCAACTTGGTAACCTAACAGTAACATAGCTACTCGCTGTAGTGGAGTAGTAGGGCTAAGCACATGTATCATAACTGGTTATCAGTTCATCTCAACTTCTTTTACTTGTTAAAAAAATGTTGTAGATGACTTTGGTTGTTTTCTGAGCTTCCAATAATATTATGGATATGATTGTGAGGATTCTTGATAGATGATAACAAGTGATGGTTCAGGTTAACAAACGATTTAATCCATAGTTTGAAACTTCGTGTACATGGATGCCATGATGTTCGAAAGATCTCTTTTCCCATAATACTCAGCAAGCGATGAACCTATTAGTTTCTGGTTCTAATGGACTTCCAGTTATGATTTGAACATTACAATGATCAGGTCTTCTTCTGTTTCTTTTGTTAAGTTGAAGAATGGCTGTCGATTTTTGCCATTAGGTCTTGAATGTGTAATGTTGTTTGGGAAGTTTGGGGAAATCTTCTTGTTTGTGTCATAGTTTTGGAGGAGCATGTGGAGAGAACATTGTTTGTTGCAATTCCTCGTGGTTTGTGTTAGGTTGCGTGATGGGTTCTGACATGTTGTCAAAAGACTTTTTGGTTTCAATGAGTCTATTTGACACAATGCACAATCTAAGTTCTGAATGCTT
This sequence comes from Parazoanthus darwini, assembly GCA_025403605.1. Taxonomy (NCBI): domain Eukaryota; kingdom Metazoa; phylum Cnidaria; class Anthozoa; order Zoantharia; family Parazoanthidae; genus Parazoanthus; species Parazoanthus darwini. The sequence continues at coordinate 1,376 of JAOBYF010113111.1, read as the reverse complement.
TCTTGATTCCAGTGTTTGCATTTAATGTCGATGAGGTTTCTTCATCTTGGTTTGACCCACAATCCTCTTCGTCAGAATTTGTAGAGGTATCTGCTTCCTTCCTAGTCTGGTACTTGCATGGAATAACAGTTGGAGCCTGTTTTACAGGTTGTGGTACTGTTACATCAGGACACGGTTGCATTTCTGCTCTTTGAATTTGTTTTGCCCCTCCAGTTCATCAGCTTTCTCCACCATGTAGGGGGCACCATCTGTCATGGGAACCCAGACCACTTTGTATACTGTTGGGGCCAAGAAATCTTGAATTTTTTTCCTGCCCTGCTCTCGGTTTCTCAGAAGGACTTGTTGACCAATCACGAGTGATCAGTCATTAGACTTTCCATCTGCTACTCTCTTCCTTTCATTTGCATGGAGTTCAATTTGATGTACATTTAGGCATCGTGTAGTCACTTCTGGTGAACTTCAATTGAGCTTGATACTTGATACATTGTTATCATCTGTGGCATCTTCAAGACTTTGAAGGAGATCAACAGGCAATGTTGGTTCCCATCCAAAACGAAGGTACTGCAATAAGGTGAATAACTTGTCAATGTGTGTGGAGTGGAATTATATGCATACAGCACCTCTGAAAGACACTCTGGCCTTTTTTTTCTTCTTCTCCAGGGGAAGCGTAGATCATGTAGGGTCCTGTTAAATAGTTCGCACTGGCCATTCCCTTGTAGGTAGTATGGGCTCGTCCGTGACTTTCTTGATGCAATATAAATTGCACAATGCCTGAATGACTTTACTTTCAAAATTATGGCCTTGATCAGAGTGTAATCGTTGTGGGATACCATACTTTAGGAATGGTCCTCATCACTGACATATAATTTGGCCATCCAGTGGGAGTGGAGTGTAGTTTGCCAGCACTGGATCTCTTTGGGTGTGTTGGCCAATGTCCTTCATAGAGACAGGTAGTTCAACGGGAACTGAGAAGAACAAAATTTCTTCTTCCTTCATCAGCTGGTCACTTCCTGGTAGGCGAGAGAGCGCATCTGTATTGCCATGCTCTTTAGATGGTAAGAACTTCACCTCATAATTGGAGGCCTGCAGAATTTCGACCCATCGCTGCATTGAGGCTGTTGCTAAGAAAGACACTGCTGTCTTTGGGCTGAAAATGGTCACTAAAGGCATGTGATCGGTCAAAAAGATGAATTTTTGGCCTTACAAATACTTGTAGTAAAAAAACATTCCCAAGCGCCTCCTTATCTATTTGTGAATAGTTCCTTTCACTCTTTGTAAGTGTCATGAGGCAAATGCAATTGAACATTCTTCTCCATTCTCCATTTCGTGCGAGATCACCGACCTCACACCATATGGGGATTCATCTTATGCTAGAA
>JAOBYF010113000.1:0-11454 GCA_025403605.1 Parazoanthus darwini | reverse complement strand
GCCAACTTCGCAAAATTGAATGGGAACCACACGAAACATCTCGAGTTTTCGTATAGTTTCTTTTTGGCACTACTGTATACAATGTATGTCATTGTACCAGTTCTCTAGACTTACACTTATTTGCAGAAGACTCAAACCTATTTTTTTGCCATAAAAACAACATGAAATAATCATAAATATTGAACTTACACATGCTCAAACCTTGCTGTGCACAAACAAATTATCTTTAATTAAGTACTGATAGATATAAATATATTCTATTATATCCCCTGCAGAGAGAGTGTATAATTCTATAAAATAAAAAATGTCTAAATGATACCCCTTTAAAAGATAAAGCTTGTATTAAATATCTAGGTATTATGCTGGAGTCTGATCTTACACTGTAACTGCAAAAGCCATGTGCATTATATTATTTTCTACAAAAATCAAGAGAAGTACATGTATTGGGCAGGCATTCTTTCAAAGATGCACTACTTTGTCAACTCTGATCAATGTCCTTATCCCATTCTTATCTATGGTTTAGTTGTCTGGGGGAATACATACCCTATTAATGTTTATAAAGCCTTTGTTTATAATAAATTATTATAAAAACATACTGTTAGAATAATAACCTTTTCAAAATTTAATGAACACACTAGTCCACTCTTTAAATTAATTGATATATTTTGAAAAATTCTTTAATCTAGTCACTTTTCATGTCAGCATATTTATGTTTAAGTTTCATAACAAAATAAATACTTCTCACAGCTCTCGATAGCTATTTTCTTTTAATCAGTAAAAGTGCATATTAACCATAATACAAGGCTGATCTCCTTCAAGCACACTTGTTCACTTCCTAAAGCAAGAACCAACAATACTGTAGATTTTTTAGTATGAGAATTACAAGAGCCAAAGTCTGGAATTCATTTGAAGCACACTTAACAAAAACTATAATTATAATTGTTCTTTAGAGCTTTTAAGGCAAGATTAAAAAATAATTTTGTTTCAAAATACTGCATGCAGCAACTTAAATTATTTATAATTATTTTAGACCAACTTATGATTAACCCTCTGAGGTTTTTCTGACCTTAAATCTGTAGCTTTGAAGCAATCGAAATGCAACTTGCAGTACCTGTAGTCTGATTATAAACAAATCTTTTGATGTCAACACTTATAATCTATGCAGAATTAATTATGCAAATTCAAGTTTGATTCTGAAAATGGGATTTTTATAATGAAATTTGTTTAATTTCTCCTTTTCCATTTTATCCTTCGCTATTTTCCTACTTGAGACTGTAATTTTAAAATGTTTTCTACTAAGTTTGAGCAAATTTGCTGTACTTTTCCCAAAAATAAAATTGAAAGCTCCAAGATGTAGCAGCCAAGATAGCGGACATGCAATGAAACAACCATTGTCATAGCAACAGCTCTTAATTAAAACTTGATTATTGTTATTGAAAGTAATTAGCTAACCCAAAGCTGCTTACATACCAAAGCTCAATCTTTTAAGCCCAACCATTTGGAAAATCATGTGAATATCCCACTACAGCTTCAAGACCAGAAAAATGTGTATTTGAAAATATTTATAATTAACCACAGTAAGCTGCAAACACAAACAACAACTTTTCTAAAATCCATCAAACTCAATGTCCAAATCATTGCCTTCATCCTCTAATATACTGTACAATCCCCATATCATGTATAAACGAAAATAACCATTTATAAAGTAACTTGATCTACTGACTACCAAATTGTAAAAACAAAGCTTGTTTATGGTTTATTACTGTTACTACATGTACCAGTATCTCTTTGTTAAAAAACAATACAAAAGTACTGTCTAGTCTTGTTCTGATTTTGAAATACCTTTCTGAAAAAGATCAGCTTTGTCAAGTCTTTTGTGTAGCTTTCCTATCATTGTTAATTTCATTCGCATCAATTAGGTGCCAAATAAATACAAAATTACCATTCTATCTGATGAGAAGAAAAATGGCTAACTGTGCACTGTTGGCCATCATTGGCCATGATTTTTTGGTTGAGAGCGTAGTAAATTTTGTGATCAGAACTGTCATTATCACATCTTTTTTAAGTCTAAAAAGCGACAAGTTTTGTTTGTTTGGAAACCTGCAAAGTAAACGATTACATACAGTATTGAGAAGCTGATTTGCTCGAAAAATCAAAGTAGTGAAATTACATTATTTTTGTAAAGTTGAGTTAAAGTAGAGACAAATTTGAATTTGTAACATAGACGTAAGTTCTCCATTCTCAGAAAAAACACATAGTATTACCTGTAAGTAATTCAAAATGAACGATTGCTTTGCAGTCTTGTTCATATTGCATAAAATTAATAGTTAGGAATAGTAATTTGAAAGTATATTTAGGTTGTTAATATTAGGTTCATGATTGCCGAACATTTAATTGTTTTCAAGTAGAACCAATCGAAAAAGACCTGTTTCTCTTTATTTCTTTTAAACACAAACAGTGACCTCCAGCATCCACAGTATTGTTTTAAAAAACAACTTGAACTTGGCAATAACTGATAAAATAAAAGTAAGAAAAGCTTTGAGTTCTCCTAGACAGAAAGTTAAAAACGACAAAAACAATTTTCATATCACTTTATTTACATGAAGCACTTTTCAAAAACAGATATTATATCATTGAAGGAAATAGGAAATCACCTCACTGACACATCACCGACACTCCACCGACACTCCAGTGACAGTCAGCCGACACTTTATCAACAAAACTGTCGGCCGACAGGTGCCCGACAGACTGCTGACAGTCGGCCGACAGACAGCCAACAGATGGCCGACAGGGTATCTGGAGTACGTTACAGTGCAGATTTTTTACCTTTACCCTCTCAGCCACCATTGGCCACGCTTGGCTGTTAAGTTTTTATCATTTTTCAGTGGCATGGTCGGGCGTGATCAGCCCAGTCAGCTAGCTCAGCCTCGGTTGGTTCTCGACATCAAGGACAGTCAGTCAACATTGGCTGCAGATGGTCGTGGTCAGCTGGTCGATGGTCGCCGACCCTGCATGGTCGGCCACAAAATCGTCATCAAACAGAATGGCATACCATGAATAGTTTTACCACAATTTCTCAAGGCTAAATCTTTCCTTTTGCATGCTGTTTGTTTTCTTTGTTACAAATTATAATGGTTAAAGTGTGAAAGGTGAAAAGGTGTTTAAAAGCTAGAAATAAGAATTAGCAATTAAAATTGCAGCCACAAAGGACCAAGTGTAATCAACTTATTCACAAACAGATATGAACATCGTGCCACATGACAGAAAAAGCTGAGAGTAAACTACACGCAAATGATTCTTACATGTATTTGAATTGTACATTTTATTGCACAGAGCATTTCATTGTCAGATATTGTTAATTAAAAACACTCTTTGGGGATGCTTTCGAGGTTTGACTAAACAAAAAAAGTATTGAGGATTTGCTGCATTTACAGCAGTCAAAGATGAGAATTTTACCTTGTTGTGATTATTTCTTCCAAAAATACCCTGTGCAAGAATTTTTGTCTGAAAAGTGGGTGGGCGCTTACTTGGGTGCTTACTCGGTTAAAATTATTTCGGTAACACCTGTGTAAGTTCAGTTTGCTTTGTCTTTTCAGTGCTTTGACACTGAGTTTCTCACTTTTCACCTAAATCACTATCACAATCTTGAAAATCATTATAACAACAACAAAAGTTGAGTGTTGTTCTCGCATCACATCTTTGACTGTATGAGATAATTCTAATCTTTAAGGATTCACTTTAATGAGCTACATGTGTAACAGCTCTATCACAATTGGATTCAGTGCAATATGTGGACTGTTTGACACATACATGTAGTACTGCTTATACTGCTCACTAGAGGTTAATGCATGTCATTCAGAAAGTTAATGAAAGGTGCATAGTTTCTACTGCAACGTACATGTATGTAAAGCTCCTTAATTCTTTTGTTGCAAGGATTGTGTAGCTTAGTGTAAAATTAATGTATTTATTGACTCAGTTATGCGACTTATTTCCAGTTATGCAACAGGCTCAAGACCAAACCTTAAAACACAGCAGAACACCAAGTTTGGTCATGTACCTGTGGTTCATGTCAATGCCACATACAACAACACAATGTTTACAGTCACTGATCACAAAGGTGAGACTCAATTAATGTATTGTTCACAGTCATTGATCATAAAAGTGAGATTCAACACAATGTTCAAACTCGTTGACCACATCGGTGAAATTCAAAACTATGTTCAAACTCACTGATCGCAAAAGTGAGATTAAACACAAAGTTCACCGTCACTGGTCACAAAAAGAATATTCAACACAATACAGTATTCAAACTCACTGATCACAAACTACTGTAAGGTGATATTTAACTCAACCTTCAAACTCACTGATCACAAAGGTGAGATTTAACACAAAGTTCACCATCACTGGTCACAAGGGGAGACTAGGTGCATTGTTCACAGTCTGATATTTTGCTAAAACATATTATACATTAATTTCATAAAACATTGCTTCTTGCTTTCTAATTTGGTATAATTATCATGATATAAATGAAGTAATAACAATTAACAGCAGGCCATAGGATTTCAAGGTAAAGATTGTTACCGGTAGTGTGTTGTTACCATAATGCTGGGAAAATCACAGAAACAAAATTCCATTTCCCATGAATAAAAATGCAGCATGTAGGAGAAATCAAAGACTCAATAGTTGAACTCACTGTTAGACTGTGTACCGAGCTTTTCTATTCGTTTTCCACACCAAAACATGCTTAATTAAATGTAAAGCAAGTATCACAATCATTTTAATTTACAGTCCGCCATCTTGTTTCTATCCAATAGTGCATTTCTCGAGTATATGTTCTGCAAAGCATTCTGGGCCGAGCCGTCGCTATGTGACATGTTGAGTTGTAAACATGGCATCTGCTCCGAAAACATGCATGAATTAATTATTTTGTTGTAAGTAGTTGGTGTTATTTTGGCCATATAAAAATGCTGAGTGAACAGATTATTTTATAACAATTATGTATTTTGCCAATCAATTGAGTTCATTGTGGCAAGCAGAATTAGAACAGTTCTCAACCTGACCATTTTTTGTCAGCAGTGCATTTTTAAAACTGGCAACAAGCCCTATTACATTGTAAGCCTCCATTAAATTGCTTGTGTCTGTTAAGTTTGAAACACTCTTATTGTTTTTACTGTATTGCATTGATTGTGTGTGATTGAATTAAAAATGCAGGTGTAAGTCAGCTTCGAGCATCTTCAGTAACAAATTTAGTTTATTGTGTCATTGTGAGAATGGGTACCCATCATCAGTTTTACAGAACCCAAAAATAGAATCCTAAAATCTGACATCCTACGGCCTGCAACAGTACAAAATGTAATAGTTAATAATAATTTAAAAGACTCAAGGCAAAAAATGTGCAAGTTTACAATTCATGACATTGAACTACAGTAACCTACATGGAGACATCAGGCGCTGACCATTCACCACTGTAAAATCACTTTTAAAATAAGAACCTTAAAGGAAAAGAACTGCAAAAAATTATCACATTGTGGCCACTCTAATCCTGACCATTCTGTGGTGTCACTTGTGTGCTACTTTGATTGTGTGTAAACACCGACTCTGCAGCAAGGCATTGTGCACGTGGTTGCCTTGCATGACATTAGTCCAAACCTTTCATAGCTTTGTAGAAGGATTTTAGAATGCACTTACCACTTTATGATTGGATATTTTAAGGCAATCAACAAACAAATTGTGTGCAAGGAGAGGTCGTAAAGGCAGACATTTGTAAACTTACATGTAATTTATCATTATTTTATTATTTGAGGGGTACATGTAAGAGTGAAACCATTATTATAATAAGTGAGGGATTTGAGATTTCGAGCCAGTTAAAGTTACAGCATTTAGCTAAACTAAGAACGAACATTGCCATGGGTGAGCATGTTGCCTAATATCTTTACCAAAATTGAATATGAAATGATAGGAATGAGTTTTTGCCTAATGAGCAAACAAACTTCACAAGAAAACAGGCTAAAAAACACATCCAACAAGATTCACAACATCCAGTCAATGCTTTGTTTCTTAAAAAAGGTCTGTTGAACTTAAATTTTGTGTTTTAAAAGGGATATAATTTATTTAATACATTGTATATCCCATATGATTAATACATGTATGTACTTATGTTTCAATCGGCCAACCATTGGCACCAATGTCTAGACAAGAACATATTTTACCTAACATAATTGGGAAACGTCAATTGATCTTATTTCTTCAGCTTTGTTATATAGATTGTTTTCCTTGTACATGTACCTGTGTTTCTCAATGAGTAACCAAACACTCAGTTGACCTGGCCCATCTATTGTTCTTTCAGGAAACACAGTTGCTTGGGCATCTGCCGTAAGTTATTCACAACTTACAATATTCTGTACCTGTTGTTTAATATGTACAAAGAATAATTATTATAAGTACATTAACAGTGTTTCACTATTACCACAGGGTTACCCATATAGTTTGAGCGTAAAATGCTTGTCATATTTACATGTACATGTATAGGGGTTGAAATTTGCAATCCAGTTTTTTAAAGGGTTTGCTCAGGCAAAAGCCAGGGCAAGGTTCCAAAACAAGGCTCCTAAAACAGTATGTAAACATTTCTTAGGTAAAGGAAGTTGGTTGTTGCTGATTGAAAAGTACCGTATTTCATTTCTGAAGTGGTGAATAGGACTGACTGACTGATGGAAACATGACTCACAGTACAGTAATTCAATTTTATCTCTTTTAGTCCCAATGTGCCCAATGGCATACTGCTAACATCTGTCTTCCTGTCTTGTTACATCTAAAAGCATATCCATTTTGGAGAATTTTCGTTTCCTTTTGAGTACTCATTTATATTTAGTTCTTATTTTACCATGAATATACAGTAACCGAAAAACATATTTTTTGCACTGGTAACATGTGAAAGAGATGGCGATAAAATGCTGACAAAGTGTTTGGTTCCTAATGATAGTTTTGACACTAAATTGCAGGGCACTGAGGGTTTTAAGAACTCCAAGAGAGGCAGTAGTGTAGCAGCACAACAAGCTGGCATGGCTGCAGCCAAGGTTGGTCCTCATGATTGGTGGCCAGTAGCAAGGCAGTAGTGGTGATGTCAGTTAAAACTGACTGTGGACATCACATTTTGTAGCCAGAAATACACTGTAGTTGTCAGTTGTAACTTACTCAGTTCCATGCAAATCTGCCATTTCTATTTGTTTTAGCAGAATAAAAGCTAAACACATGCACAGTTGAACCTATATAAAGCAGTGCCAACCTTGTAAAAGGTTGAAGTGTGGCTGCTAAATACAAGTTGGCCACTAAATGGAGGGACACCAACAACAGACATATTCCAAGGGTGGGGTCAGAGTTCACTCTATTTATGTTAACAGGTCGGTTTCAAAAAGAAATCATACAAAAAAACCAAGACAACTGAAAGTGTAAAAATTATAACTATTATCAAGTGATGCGATACATGTTACATCTTTTACTTATTAATATTTTATTAAGTGTTTTGTTGTCTCTTAATTTATTATACTGTTTCAAATTCGAGTCCCATGGAAAAAAGTGACAAAGATACTTTGGGGTGGCAGTTTAGTACAGGTACAGTAGAAAACCATAGAAAACCTCGCTTATTACCGCTCGAAGGTGGCTGCAGCCACTTACATGTACATGTAAGGGAGGTGACTGCTTGAAAGAGGGGCAATTTACAGTAATTGGTGACAGAAAGATATGAGAATTTTGAGAATGATAGAAAGATATGAGAACTTTTAAAAGAGGCAGTTTAGTAGGGGTGTCCTCTATAAAACACAGGTTGAACTGTAATAATAAATACCTATAATAAGTGGTGTTTAATTTAAGGAGAACACATACCTGTTCAGATAAAGTTGAAAACGTTTTGAAAGCCTTGAACACATTTTGGAGATGGGCATAAGCTTTTTTTTTTTTTTAGTCCAATCCTATTTTTTCCGATTTTTTTCGTTTATTTTGGCTCACGAGGCAACTTTGCAAATTGCAAAAATACAAAAGTGATTAACTGGTTCATCTTGTCAAGTTTAGTGAAAGCAGTCAAGGGTTTTAAGCCATTTTTTTAAAAAAAAATGAAAAAACCAGCTTCAAATCGAAGATGTTCAGTAATGAGGAGAAAAATAGTCCTGACAAAGGCTCAGCTTCAGTTTACCAACAATGTTACTTGTGTTTGAAGATAGATGTGTGAATTAAATCCTGCGTGAGCTTATGGCCAGATTCCTCAAGAAAGAATCTTATGAATGAGCTGGTGAGCAGCATCGATTGCAGTGCAAGGAATCAGCTTTCTGACTCTGACATAGCAATTGGAAATGTAGCGAAGGCATCCTCAGCCAACGTAATGCAGTGGATCTTGGCATCTGCGTGCATTCTATAGCTTGTCCGTTGCTTACCTGCAGTCTCGTCTACATCTTCAGATTATCCTGTTGATGGCTTTAGGTTGTCTGAACCTCCTCAATAGAGCAAAGACAACCCCGGGGGACAACCCGTGGCAAATCAATCGCAAGACATGCAGAGAAGTCAAGCCAAAGCTAGACGTGAGCCTTGTGCGGATTAGTAGCGTGTGTACTGCAGTGATGAAGATGTTGCCCAGATGGAAATCGACCAACGTGTTATCCATTTCTGGAGGAGTGTGCTCTCTCTGAAGTCTGTACCCCTCGGTTTTCAGTTATTCCAAAGGTGGTGAAGGCAGGACTCGTTCCTGCGCAGTTGAATGCCGAGTCTGAAAGAAGTCTTTGAGTAAATGCTGAAATCGTGACAGAGGAACACTCGCCTCTTGAGAAAACACCACCGTGGGACTCAGAGCAGTGAAGGATGCAGTTAGGTTCAGCAATCCAAATCAACGCTGACCGGAGAAAATAGCCGTGTCAGATGCTCTCACGCGCGTAGTACGGTCTGCTTATTGTCATTACAGGCAGCGATTATAAGAGGAAGAACTGAGAAGAAGCGAAAGAAGGATGAGAAGACAAAGAAAGCTGAAGATGAGGCAAGAAGGAAGAAAGATCAGGAAAAACTCAGCCGAGAGACTCAGACATTTAGAGAAAGGGAGGAGATTTTGAATGAGGAAGAACAGGAGGCAGTCAGTGACAATGGAAACAGCTGAAGAGCTGTTGGAAGGTGGCAGAGCGAAGTGTCAGAGTGCCCTGCGTTCCGGTTCCAGCGATTAAAATGCAAAGGCAGCGTGTCTTGTGATTGATACGGTTAAAATCAAACCAAGGAGGCGTCAAGGCGCAGATCAATACCAAGCACAATAGATGACTTGAAAGAGCACTTCCAACAAATTCTTCATTATCTAAGAAAAGGAAGAAGAATGGATCGAAACAAACTGACAAATCGTTGTTGCTTTTTATCTTGATGTTGTTTGAAGTTAAAATCACGAGATAACAAACTTACGGCATCTGGTCAACTCAATGAAAATAAATATTTACGTTTTTATGTTAAATCGCTTTATATTTTATTGAACAGGTTAATTCTAAAGCCACACTGTACTTTACTGAGTGGGCATAAAATCTTGATTTTATGTGGACAATACCTACTTAGTGAAAGTGCATGCAGCACATTTGGAAGTTTCAAAATTGTCTCTTATTCTTTTACATATTGTTTCTTTTTAATACTGTAAGAATAAAAAATGTTGATGGACTCAAGTGATTCATTAGAATTCATCAGACTGTGTTTGAAGTTCCTATTTTCCTATTCTTTTCTGCAAAATGTCATATTTCTCCGACCCCAAAATTCCTATTTCCCCATTTTTTTCCCAACCATGCTGCTTGGCACCCTGAACTTATCACACACACTCGGTCAGTTTCAGGGACCCTGAAGCAAAGTGATCGACATGGGGCTGGTAGTCATCTTATTGCAAAGGTTTTAACACGAGACAAGTGTCTTCAATAAAAGTATAAATCTCTGAAGAATATTGCAAACAAAAGCTAAAAGCGCTTCAGATTCCACTTTCGCAAATGTGTCCTAACAATACTCAAGGTTAGAGTAGAGATTGTTCGACCTTTTTGTCTGCAACATGTTTCATACATTCTTATTTTTTATTCGAAAGATCCATTTCGTGTTACACCCGTCTACGACTTACACCATTTAGATGCCCTTGTACTGGTCTTTTCTTTTACTTTAGTGCTCAGTTATAGACAGATACATAGGTGTTGAACCCTTGTTCACTTTCGTTCTTGGTTGTTGCAGAAAGCCATAAATTTTGGAATCAGGAGAGTAAGAGTGAAGATCAAGGGAATTGGAACAGGCAGACAGGTGAGGAGAGTTCCTTGTCGGTCCTTCCTAGGGCTCAAAGAACCCTCAACTGTTCTTTGTATTGAAACAAGAATCCCCAGTCTTTGCTTTATGTTATCAACCTTCAGTCGTTTCTAAAAAATGAGGACTTCGAATTTTGAAGGAAATCTAAAAAGAACAAACAGTTATCCTCTCTCAATTTTTAAAAACAAGTACTCGTTTTATCTAAAAAGCACATGAATAGCTGAAAGCCAAAGACAGAAACAACTTTATACTATTGATCAGGAAGGCAAACCCGCGTAAACAATAAACAGCAACTGTTGACGACGGGGTAAAAGTAGACGAACAAACTGCTAGATATGTGGTACCGAAGGCATTATTAAAAATCCTTGGTTGAATGCAACTTATGGATTTTACCTAGATTTAATGACGATTACGTATTTTACATAAGATGACCTGTTAAATCATTACAGATTTTACCTAAGACTGAACGGATTTACCTGCAAAATTTCCATTTTTGCATCAACCTTTGTCTTATTAATTCTAAACCTTCAGTTGCGTGATAACTATTTTTACCTCTCCTTATTCTATACCCTCAATCTTCAGTTATATAGAGCAAGTATTTCCGTTTCTCCAATCTTTATATTCTTATGCTTTAGTTATACGGTAGCAAGTGTTGAACTTTTCTCATCCCTGTGCGCTTTCCACACCAGCCAGTACTACGGCAACAAGTGTTTCCACGTCTCCAATCTTCCCTTATAAACTCATCATTGAGTGTTGCGGTAACAAGTATTTCCACGTCTCCAATCTTTCCTTATATACTCATCATTGAGTGTTTCGGTAACAAGTGTTTCCACGTCTCCAATCTTTCCTTATAAAGTCATCAGTGAGTGTTACGGTAATAAGTGTTTCCACGTCTCCAATCTTTCCTTATAGAGCGTTTTCACTCTAAAAAGAGTCTGAGAAGAAACTTGTATTAACAAAATATTTTGAATGTTTTTTACAGAGCAGGTGAAGATACATAAGCGACCAAAACGATTGAACGGAAGAGTACTTTATAACCGAGATATAGGCCAAATAACACTTAAAATATTTACTGCAATTTGAGTGCGGTGGCCATATTGGTGTGCCAAAGTGGTACACCAAGATGGCGGCCAAAAATATGCTTTTCAAACAAAGCCGTTTGTTCAT
>JAOBYF010112890.1:0-10000 GCA_025403605.1 Parazoanthus darwini | reverse complement strand
TTAAACGCGTGCTCACGTCTCTGTTTGCCTTATAATCAGTTTGCACATTTTACAAGTTAAATTGCCATACTTCTTATAGTCCAGTTCTGGTCCATTTTTTCTTCGCTCTTCGCTGCGCTCCCGCTAACGTATTTGCAACGAACCGCGGCCTCGCTTCCAGGTTGGGGACTCGGTGAGTAAACAACAAACACTTTCATGCGATTCGCACAAGTCTTGAGCTTGAACTTCAACATAAGGGTTTCCAAGTTAGTAGACAACAAGATGATCGACCAGTATTTTAAAATAAAAGTCAGTAGAGTACTCACAAATCCAAGCTTCCACTACGAGTTCGTAGTGGAAGAACTACGTATGTAAGTATGTAAGTCTTGCCTTATACGCATTAGGCTCAATTCACCAAGTATATAGATGTCTCCATTTAACTGACCACTTAGTTACATTCCAACAAGTGTGTGTTGCATTGCGACATATAACCTGTTCGCTAATACTTTAACGCAGGTAAAGACGCTTGGAAAGACTGCGACACAAAACTGTACTTCGCTTGTGCAGGAGACGCCATCAAACAGTTTGAAACTGCTACCAGACCCCATTATTGCAACACTGTGAAAGCCTACAAAAGCTGCCTTACAAAAACTCTGCAGTCCTGCAACAGCGTCGAGATTCGGGATTTGTGGGCCGAAGCGGAAAAAGACGGAAATCTTCTTCTTGATGCGGCGAACAAAAACAAAAAACAATTGTGTTTGGAAGGTTAAGATGGAAAAACCCAAACCTGTAGCGCGTTGCTGTTTCAATAATATCCTCATATTATCCTTTTATGCATCGAGAGTATGGCCATCATAGGGCCTAGCTCGGCTTACTTGATACTAGTTTGTTAAATATAGCGTTACTACTTGTTTAAGATATAACGCTGTTGTAGGCTAAAAGTATGATAGAACTGGCTTGGCGGATTTTTATTAGACTGTCAAACATAACATTACTAAGAGTATAACGCTGTTGTAGGCTGCGGAGAAACAGTATTAATAATCAGTATGTTTGCATTTGATATTTAGCTCAAAATACAAGCGTGGAAAGCTATGAAAATGTACTTTCTTATATAGGTTTTGATTTTGCGATTGTCAGGCAGTCAGGAAGAGATATAACAGCTGTGTAATGTATATTCGATGTATTATACTTGCTAGGACAACCAATAAAACGCCTAACTTGAATGACTGTTGGTTAGTTGTTATGCTTCCCTGGGTTGGCTCGATAAAACCGCTTCACTTGTAGATTCAAGTAAACTACTAGTGCAACTCTCCAGGTTGCTTCAGAGGTCCAGGGCGATAACTACACAGGCAATTACATTACGAAAACTTTCTTAAACAGACTTCTCACGTCAAAGGTTAGTCATTTATACTCTCGTGCCCTCGTGTTGTATTCCGCTTTACGCACCCATTTATTTCACCTCCGGCAATTTGATGAAATTGTTGTGCTTTCTCTCCCTTCCCCGGTGTTTGTTCATAGATATACAGAGGTGAATCCAAGAATATCAGAAAGGGGGATGGGTAGGGTGGGGTGAAACAAAGCTAGTTGGGGAAAAGGCCCTTGGCTTGAATCCAGTTCGAAGTGGATGCGATGTCACTATTTAGTTGTTCTTCGATCTCTGCCATGTTGATGCTGCTGTAATAGATTGCGGTGTCGTCGGCGAACATCGTATACTGTAGTCGGTAACACATCCCGATAGGTCATTAGTGTACAGTAGGAAAAATAGTGGACCAAGCGCAGAGCCTTGTGGGACACCACACGTTACTGGTGCTCCTGGGCTGCAACTCGCCTTTACTCACAAGGGTACTGACAGGCTTCAAATTTCCATACTTCGTATGGGGGGAGGAGGGGGCGGGGGGTTGCACAACACTTCAAGCCTTACGGAACCTATCTCGGGTCAGGATATGCAATTTTGTCCCCTTCTTCAGACCAACGTGGAAAGATCGATACAAAACAAAACAATGCAATGCAATGAAATACGACATGATACGATACGATACAATACAATACGATACGATACGATGCAATACAATACAATACAATAACGAATTGAGATATCAAGTCAGCAGTCTAGTGGACAACACTCACAACAAGTTCCCAAGTGGTTACAGGGTCAAAAGAGTCAGACATCACAATTGTCGAGTCAGCAGTCTAGTGAGCAACAAGCACAACAGATTCCCAAATGGTTACAGGGACAAAAAAATCCAGAAAAACAATTACCAAGTCAGCAGTCTGGTGAGCAACATTCTCAACAGATTCCTAAGTGGCTGCAGAATAAGAAAACGAGCAATGTTGAGCCCAGTCAGAAAGCTGACAGCATGCCTGAAAAAGCTGGGTAGCAAACTCAGCCTCTGCCAAAGTGGATGCAAGGTGGTTCTGGTTCGAGCAAAGAAAGTGGAAATCAACAGACTGAGGTACAGCAGCTGCCAAAATGGCTTCAAAATAAACCCAGCCAACCACAAACAAACAAAGTTGATGTAGATCCCCCGGGGGGGTTACTTCAGGGTGAAAGTGGTAGGGATGACCGTCTGGAAGCTCGAATTTCTACCCTAAAAGATACCTAGTGAAAAAAAAATTCGCCCTAAAAAATACCTGAATTTATCTTCAGCGTACCGTTTTAGCTCAAATAACCCCTAAAAAAACAGATTTTCTTCCGAGTGCGACTTTCGCTCAAAAATACCCTAAAAAATACCAGATCGCCGATTTTATACCCTAAAAAATACGACGGTCATACCTAGCATCCAAATATAGGGAGTACCCCGCCGGGGTAGATCCATCTGAAAGCCAACAAGAGCAACAACAGCCCAGTAACCAGCAACGGCCGAAGTGGTTACAGGGTTGATCCACTTCGGAACAGCAGAACACTCCCAAAACTGAAGCAGGTGAAGGGAAGCAAAACCAGGTTAAGAAGGAATTGACAAAATGGATGCAACAAGCAGGTAAAGCAGAAGAGACTAAATCTGTCCAGCCCCTTCCAAAATGGCTCCAGGAAAAATCATCAGGTAGTCAGGAACCTGAAGGAGCGGCCGGTCAACAGCAAAACCAGCCAGGTACGTTTGATAATTCTACTGTGAGGCCTTTGTCGACGTATCAAGTGTAGTGTGAAAAAGAGTATTTGCTCATTATAAGCATGAATGCCTGAGGGGGGTGGGCATTGGGTGTATTTGGACCCCACAAAATATTGTACAGTAAGGGTTAGGACTTACAGCATGCCAGTTTTTGACATGCAATTATGATTTAATTATTAACATTTGACTACGATGAGTTAATTTTATCTTTTGAATTAACCTGATGAAGCCACAACACCACAAAGCGCACCGTAAATTATGCTGCACTTTAAAATAAAACTTTACGATCGACAGTTTCTCCGGGAAAAAGAACTTCTTTCGCAGACTAGTAATCAGACAAAATGTATACTCTTTACAGGACCTAGCTGTTCTGAAACCCTTAAAGGCGCTACATACCGGTATAATCGGCTATGACTAACCTCTCGGGAATGAAGAAATCATTAAGTGGAATATGCGATCGTATTTGACTGATAAAATATATTGGTAATTACTGGATATCGGCAACAAAATTAAGAGTTGGTTTAGAACAATTAAAACAATTAAGCTGGCTTTCTTCAATTTGCAAATTATCGTTATTCAATTATTAAGATAATTTTTAAAAAAACAGGCATGCAGCCTCTAAAGTCGCCAGACCAGCTCATCAACCAATCATTTGTCGTACTGAGAACAATTGAAATGCTAATGAAATTTTCATCCTTTCAAAGCTACATACATCGACACGCAACGTTCCCTTTCGATTTTTATCAAACTTTAGATGAGCAAAGTGATGGACTCGCCAAACTGTATATTTCCATGAAGGTAAGCTGCTACAATGAACCAACAGAGTAACATTGAACTCGTACAACGAAAGGAATAGCTGTTGAAATTATGTAGAGTCTCAAAAATTTGAAAAAAGGAGATATCCAACGCGAACACGAACACGAACTCTATGTCCAAATCTTTGTTCGCTTCTCTTATTTTAAAAGCGGAGTTGAAATTTACTTCGTCAGTTTTAGTCCGGTTCCGTATAAGAAATCGCCGCGATGCTTTCTAGAACTCCGACTTACTAAAGCGTAACGTTATATCAGCACGACGACGTTACCGTCAAACGGCAAACGGAAGAAATCAGTATCACATTACCTCGTAACAAAATTTTCCAATGGATTAGACTGCATAACAGTCCTTTTTTTCTACGAAACTTCTTATTTCTGATCTTTTGGAGAAGATAGGGAATGTTGTACTGTCTTAGCAAGCGTGACTACGAAGTTCCATTTCCATTCCTACCGTTTCACGTCAACTTGGCGCTCAATATCTTTACTTGTAACGTGCTTTGTGCCTTTTAACCCAGCCAAGCGGCGATATTTGAAAAAAAATTCTGTCACAACCCACACGGTAGATTTTTTACTTTTGAGCGATACTTGCCGGAATGAGGAAGGAGGACTGTTATTATTCTGACATAATCATCCATCAAACGAGCAGAGTAGCCCAAAATATCGATGCGTGCTCAAGCTGTTACTTGCGCTTAACGGCCATCAGTCGTGCAATTCTAGTCAGCGTAGTGACATTCAAAGAGAATCGGCAACAAAGACGCCGAGGCTTGAATATCGTTCTTGAATGACTTATCCCTCACAGATGAAAATGTGAGAAGCTAAATTTTTAGGAAAACTCTTACCGGTAGCCACAGCGATACCAACTCTTATGCTATATCTTTTTCTCCAAAATTTTTAGTGTTTACCGAAAGGGGTTTAACTGTAATTTCGTAAAGACAATTCAATTAGTTAAACTAGAAGTTAACAATGCTAATGGAGTGTTGCGAGTTACTAGCTAGATCTGTAAAGGTCAAAAACTATCAAGTAAGATGTTTTCATCAGTATGTTCCATGGAAAATTTAGGTCCTTCAACCTGGTGTATGCATTTACTTAAAATTTTAGCAAAGTTCAAAGGTTGACTTCTAGGTGGTGGTAGATCGAACTGATTTTAATAATCTACAAGTTAATTCACTGTCTTGCATAAATTTTCTTTCATGCCGAGTAATTTCAAACCTGTATATTAACTTAAATCACCGTTATATAACTGATATCACAAAGACTACAGCATAAAGCAAGATTTTTCAAAATCAAGTTTCATCAAGCAAGATTCATCCCTCCTCTCCCCTCCCTTAGAAAACTGCATGGAAAACGCAGTCTTTACTTGCGGCCGCTAACTTGAAATGTTCTACGGTGTATTGCAACACTGAAAACTGCTATGTTTTTCGTCTAAAAATACAGAAAATAAGACAGTTTATTCAACCAAACATTTTACGCGAAAAGAATTGACTAGCATTTGGCCATGGGCCGAAAACTGATATCAGTCATTTTGATCATCTTGAATAATATATATAGTTGATAAAAAAAACAAATAATGATATATAATTGGTGACGCTTGATTAGCATACTTTCTGGGCTTTGACGTTTTTTCTTTTTTCTTGACAGATTTTTTAAATCTAAGTATACAGAATCGTCAGAACATTTGGAAAATCAAAGATTTCAAGACGAGTTCAGGAACAAAAGTCAACCAATAATGTCTCACCTGGTGGCGCAAATCGTGGCGTGCTCTCTGTTGTGTGTGTGGTACGTGTTGGGTACAGTCGGAAACTACCTGGTATGTTCTGTTGTGTACAGCGACCCCGCAATGCAGACGGTCATTCACTTGATACTAGTCAACTTGGCCGCTCTAGACCTGATTGGCTGTCTGCTCAACCTGCCAATAACGTTTTCCTTGTTTGTGTGCAACTGCCAGCCACAAATCCTTACAGTTTTGGGGAACATCCATTGGGTGTTAACCGTCGCTGTTAGCTCCCTCGTCTGCGCTTGCCATGTGTTGCTCAGCATCGACCGATATGACGCCGTGATTAGACATCTGAACAGAAGAATCACAAAGGACCGGATGAAGGCAATCGCAATAGGCCTGTGGGCGGTGGGTTTGGCTTTGGCCATTCTGACGATCATTCTGGTGTCAACATCAACTGTTCTTTGGATTCCTGTTAACACAGTTCCAGATCCTACTGATGCGAAGCTGTCCACCAACCTGATGATAGCGCTTGGAGTTGGTGTCGCCGCTCTCCTCGGGACAATATCATTTGTGACGTATTCTTACGTCAGCGTCAAGTGCACTATCAGGCAGCACAAACAGCAGCTAATCCAAATGATCGGTCAAGAAAACCTCAACACGGAGATGTGCCTGACGCGAATGTTTCTTTGGGTGGTTTTGTGTTTCATTGTAACAACCATGCCGTATATGATTTATGGTTTAATTTATTGCGTGACAGGTGACAACAACTATATTGTTGAGACAGTGGCGTACACCATGTTGTCACTTAATCACGTGATCAACCCCGCAATTTATGCTGAGTTCGTGTCCGGACTGTGGCCAGCCATGAAGAGAAAACTGAAAATTCTATTTGGCTGTCAGGCCCAACAAGTTCACCCTGCAATGCAAATGAATGCGGGTCCTTAATAGTTTTGTCCTGTCCTTGGTTGTTCAGTAGGATCCCACGGGGGATGGGGGATGGAGTGAATCAAATCATTTGCACTCGAGATTGTGGTTATTATTACTTAACTGTTAGAAATACTGTAAATAGATTATTATTATTACTGTTACTTATTATATTATCATTGTTATTCCAGCGTTTACAGCAACGTCTCGCTTCTGGTAGGGCAGTGTGTAGTTACGGATCGACGGGGTTGGCAATTGGCTATCAATCGCAAATATTAAATGTTAGAACAAATCCGAACGCTTTTAAGTAACGGAAGACTAGCTTTGAAAACATTTTTCTGCGTTGGTCAACATGGGTTGACACTCATTATGGTGTGTTTTTCGCCTCTAAGTTTGGTGTATAAGGTATTCGACGAGATAGGAAACTTCGCCAGTTGCTTTAGGCTTGAATTAAGTAGCAGCAAAACACGTCACTTGTTTGGATAATTCACTCTAACCAGCAGCTTTAAAAACCTGACTGAATCATTTTAATCCACCATACCTCCTGTTAGCGATCAAAGTAGACGTTTGTATTTTTGGTTACCTTGTGTTGTTCATAAACTAGAAATTGTGTAAGTTAATCGTATTTGTACATCCTGACATATATGGGAGCAGGTGTAACTCATACAGCCGGACTAAAAAGCGTGGCTTTCGGCTTCAATTCAATTTAAGTTCACCTCAATAACTATATTTAAACACGGTAAATTCATCAGATAAAACATTTATCTGTCTTTAAGTATTGATATAAAATCGAGAATATTAAATTAATAAAGTAAAAACCTGCATGATTTCCATGGATACTGTGCAAATAGACATAATGTATGTACGCATGTAGTATTTAATCGTCAGAGACTGCTGCAGAACGAACTGCTGCAAGTATACTCAGAAATTCTGCTTTCCACATATTGGAAGATAGGCTATTCCTAAGTACTGGGCCATTATAGCTAACTGTTTCCTAAATAACTGGTGCGAGCCACTGGAAAACCAACTTGTTCACCGAGTCTCTCAAGCTGTATCCAGAAATGTCTCTACGTTATGTAACCTTAGAGCTGAGATACTCAGGTGTGAGATCATTTAAATATTTGTAAACCATTAAAGCCCCTTGGAGTTTTCTTTGAGTATTTATTTTTCGTCAGCCGAGTCATGTAGCCTTCAGAGCTGAAGGAATAAATGACGTTAATGTGTTGTTCCGAGACTTCTCTGCATCTGACTTGAGAAAGAGACATGGAGTAGGTGGAGCTAAACCAAGTTTTAATCCCTGTTTTTTGTGTTATGTTTCTTAATTTATTTGTGAACTTCTGTTTCGTTTTTGTGTTTGCATACAAACATTGCCAAACATGCTAAGGTTTTGTTTGCGGTGACATTACACTACAGTATCGGCTTCACACTGTTTTATAACAACCAGTACATTTGGCAGAAGTTCATGCATTGTTCTTAAATTTGAACCTAAAATTGTTCTTATTTCTATATGTGGCTTAAATAGAATAAAAACTAAGCTTAAGGTTTAAGCCTAAGGCATAACTTGTATTGGAAACGAGTTGCTTGGCGGGTGTATTTTTGATCAATTCATATCCGCGGATTTATCATGGTTTCGCCGAGTCATTTTCCCGAGACAATTTCCAAGGATTATCCCAGGCAATGACAAGGATTAAAAGAGAAAAACTGCGAATCATTTTTTATTCATTCCGTATTGTATGGCTTAGTAAAGTTTAAAAAAATAGCTATGGAGCCCGAGACTCAGCTTGTTTTTAAATTGTTCTTAAATTTGGGCCTGTTCTCATAAAATTAGGGAGCTTACGATGCTAGAACGGGAACGTCAATTCCGTTTTCCCCATTCCTATTTGTGTAGCTTATTTGTTTCTTTTTTGTTTTACCTGAAGGTGTGTGAATATGAAAAACTATAGGCTTTAACTCGAAATCTGCACGAAGATTAAAATGATTCATACTCTTACGTTCACGTTCTCTACAAAACTCCAGAACTGAGCTTTTCACGTTCTGTTTTCTAAAGACGACGACGGAAAGTATGCCAGCTGGTTGCATTCCCACGTGAAGTCACTGTATTCTGTTATTAAGTCCATTGTTTTGTAACGTTATCGTTGACGTTGCAATTGCAGTCCCAGCATCGTAAGTTCCCTCATATATTTGACTTGCGAGGGAGCCGCCAGGCATACCGATATTCGGGCGAATAGGGGTTAAATATAGTGCCTTTCTGCACCTTGTTCATGTGGCGCCGCAGAAAGCCAAGCATCTGATATCCTTTGGGCATTTCAAATCCTCCGAGTTGATTATCCCAACTGAAGGTCTCTTGCTCTCTTGTGCTGTTGGAGTGGTGGTGGTGTTGGTTGTAACTCTAGATTTACGGGTCACTGATAACACCTCCCAGTCTGATCCGCGACATAATACAAGCCGGAGAAATAAATTATATTTTTTGGATGAAATGCGCGCATGCGAATATCGATATTTTTCATATCTTAAAAATTCATTCGGTTGCCTTCTTCTAATAGCTCCGTTGATTCGACTTCAACTTTTGCGTTAAAAGAGTCTCGCAGATGTCACCTTGTTCAGCACTTGTTGCGTTTATTCAAATGGAGCTGGCATGCAAATATCAGTAGCCGCATGTCAATTGTTCACCAGTGCATGCACTGAAGCAGTCGACCTTCGTGTTCATGTACTTGGCCACCGGTCAGGCAAAATAATACTACCGTTGAACGACTCGTGCAGCGGAACGCCTAAAACTGGTAAGTATATATTATTAGCATATTTTCTTTAACACCCCAGTTATTCCCAGGATGAACAGTTTGCAAACTAATGGTTGACAAAGATTTTAAAATATAAGGCCAGAAATAAACTACCAATTAGTTAATCATTACTCAGTTTGACATAATACTGCTTTTGTCTTTTCGCCGGGTCTTTTCGTTTTCAGACTCTACAACCGAGAAACCAAGAGCTTTACGTAAAAAAGAGTTGCAAAAAACTTGCTATCACTGCTGAAACTGATTTGGACAATGTGACTAAGGCCTGTTTCAAACGCCGTGCTACAGTCGCACTAAGCTCACCTGAACTTAGATAGTTCGACTATGGCACGACTTTAGCACGGCGTTTGAAACCAAGTCGCGCCATAGTCGTGTAGCACGACTAGCTAACCCGTGCTACACAACTTTGGCTCGGGTTGGTTTCAAACGCCGTGCTAAAGTCGTGCCAAAGTCGAGCCAGGGTAATTTCATAAATTATATATAAATTATAAATGTGGTCAAACCGGTTTTATTTCGGAACGCATGCGCATCAGATGTGATAACAATGGCGGACTTTCGAAAATCGCTGGGACAGCTAGAAAACGATGAGTCCGTACTATATCACCGTCGGAATTCTGACCACTAATCTTTGTAATATTTTCTCTATAAAGGCCACCTGTTTTCAACTAG
>JAOBYF010112779.1:0-11457 GCA_025403605.1 Parazoanthus darwini | reverse complement strand
GCCATACTACATACTAAACTGTCTAATAAGATATATTTATTCAGTATGATACAGTAAGGCAAGAGCCACGCTCGTGGAGCTAAACTGCCACCGTTCAAGATCGCCATGACCAACATCAACTAACAGAAAATATGGCTTAATGAGAAACGTTGTCTAAAAAGTGTCAAGTTTTTCAGTCTCACAAACTTGGTTGCTTGTTTTTTCCTTGCTTTAATGTAGTAACTCACAAGGTTTTGAGAATTTTGTGTTCCTTTGGCCTTCAACTATGGGCATAGGCTGTAGTTTGTTCATGGTTAAGCCCGTTTAGCTTCCGCCGCTGTTCAATGATGATACTGAGTTCTCGTTGCAGACGGAATCCAGTGGCCTTTGAAAGACCCGAAAGGATACAGTGAAATGCATTTTAACATTTATTTCGATTCCTGGGATTTTTTGGCTTCTAATGTTTCCTTTGCCTGTGAAAACAACAAAAGGAAAAGTAAGATAATTTACATGGAATCTTTGTTTCAAATCACTATCAAAAGTCTATTTCAGAAAGAAACATAATGATCGTAAACTACACCTAACAGTTTGCTTTACTTTCATTTAGACAGAAACACAATTTAATCTGCACTACCACTTTTCTGTGTAACATTACGCGTGTCCTTTGCTACAAATAGCTCAATCCAAGGAAGTTGAGAACAAGCATTTTTAGGTTGGGGGAGAGGGGGGTGCTCCTGAAAGGATAAATGCCAATTCCATGCAAATTCCATTTGGCAATAGGTTTTGGAATTGGCCACTGGGAATGGCAAAGATTACAGTCATTGTAACTGACTAGGAACGAATTTAGGAAGGCTGGAAAATGAACTGAATCCAAACTTGCAACACACATTTTAGTAATTGTGACGAATTACGGAACGGAGGGTCATAAAACACTGTGTACAGTTTCGTGTGTCTTATGTTTAACAAAGCAATTCTCCCTGCTACTTGATGAAACTTACTGACTCTTGATGGAATTAAACACTTCATTTGATACAGACAATGCCCTTATTACACATCTAATAAAATGTAACAAATACTCTGATTTCCTTCAATGTCACAACACAAAAAATAATCAAGAGATTCATTTCAAGAGTTTTCATCAACTAGTCCAAGGGTCAGGACATTTTAAGAAAAAGGTAAGACAGCAAACAAAGATGCAAAATGAATACTCATGTTGTGTCAGGTTCAAAAGCAACAATACCTTTTCTACAAGAGGTACCAAATTTCCTTCTTTGGCCAGAACTTTCAATAGTTCCATTATCAGTGGGAGGTAATTGTGCTTCCTTCGAATATTCTCAACCTGAAAGATTATTATTTAAAATCACACACATTTAAGTTCATGCCTTGGCAAGCAAATGCAAAAGTTTTTTCTGTACAACACTACACATGTAAGTACATGCCTTACCAGGGTTGGCGAAGGGATGCTAATTTTGAGAGTGGCATTAGATCAATTGATTGTGTAAGCCATTAAGGGGCTCTGTGGTTCTGTATGCTTCCTCAGGCAGTTTTGAAAACTTACTGTGCTGTGCAGAATGCCTTCTTGAAAATCCTCTTCTGGGCCCAGTTGTACGAAGAGTGGATAACTATATCCAGTGGATAAATCCCTATCCAGCCGATAAAATTGGTGCATTCTTGATTTTGATTGGATAACGAGCAAATTTTATCTGCTGAATTGGGACTTATCCACTGGATAAAGTTATCCACTCTTCGAACAACTGGGCCCTGAAGGTTGGTAGGCCACATCCCCTTCCCCCTGATCTGTCCATCCTGCTTACCCTCTCTATAGAAGCACACACACACAGACACTAATACACACACAAGCATCTTTGTGCAACTTACCTTGTATCTAAGGAATTTGTCATCTTCTACTGCTACAAGGGCCTGAAATCTTGATATTTCAGCATCAATATTATGTGATATTGCCTGCAGTTCACTTATACTTGGTGGATTTTGGTCTGTTTCCATGGCTTCTGCCCCCTATAAAAATAAATAGCTTTAAATAAATTTATATTTTTCAGAGAAATTTTCCTGAAAACAACTGCCCCATACAATTTAAATACATGATTGTGAGAAAGACTAGACAGAAGGAAAAAATAGGGACAGTAAGACCCAAAAACAGCTAGATGGAAAGAAAACAACACGAAACATACTACACGTACCTTGGGTGCTGTTCCTGATTTTAATTGTTCCAACTACAAAGGAATATTAATAAGAATTTCATAGTTTAATTTATTTTGCTCAAATTAAAAAATTTTTCAAAAGAAATAATCATAAAAAATTATCAGAAAAAACTGATTAAAAAGGTTGCGTTGGAAACTATTTACAGAAGACGCTGTACGGATCTCGATGTTGATGCTGTTCCAGTCTTTTATTGTCGTACTTTAGGAAAGATTGCTAAGAATTTTCCTGTAGTTTGTAGTATGTTAAAAAAGCATTAAGACTTTTACATGCATGGTTATCAACAATAAGTTGAATCTTCTTGAGACTTGTCATTATCACTTTACCCATTATGCTTTGCAGGCCTGATAGATTCCTGTCAGGTAAACAATGGCGGCTGTAGTCACGTGTGCACTCCGACGGATGGTGGTCGAACGTGTTCGTGCAATGCTGGGTACCGGCTAGACTTTGACGAAGAAACGTGTGAAGGTGACTTTTGTAAATGACTATTTGTAGAATTATAGGTAAAATGGTAACGACCATGATGGCCCAGCCTATTTCACTATGACAGAACAGTTTATTTACATTCCTCCCCCTTTAAAAAAAATCTCCAAATTAGATTACTACGTGTTTAAAACTTGATAAATCGGCAGTATTGTTTACTAGATTTTTCGATGATTCGGGAAATATATCTGCAGCGACATATCGGTAAAACGAAAGCGAACTCACAAACTTGCCAAAAAAAAAACAAGAAAAATGAACAAAGACAAGGGTTTTAGCACATCAGGTGTGCTTATGGTCATGATGTCACGTGAAAAACGATCTATTAGAGCTCGTCAGCTCTGCGTAGCCAAGCACTATTGAGACACGAAGTCTTTGCACAGCGGTCTTTACCTCCAAGGCGTAATACTGACGTAGGTCTGTTTAAACCTAGACGACCTCACAACAAATGTGGGACCTTTGGCTGTGATGTTTGCAAAACGCAGTTTTGATGTAAGCAGAAGTTGAGAAGCATAAGTACTCAACTGCAGACAGTCCTTCTAGGACTCATCAGCGCAGCTCAGAGAAGCATTTTGAAACTGGACTTCTGTATACCAGAGTGCTTAAACTCAAAAGAGTGAGCATGTTCATGTATCTTCTTTGTAAATTCTATTCCCCTAGATATCAACGAATGTCAAGTGAACAATGGCGGGTGTCAGGACATATGCGTGAACGAACCTGGCAGTTTCAGGTGCGGCTGCAGACCAGGCTTTAAACGGGATTCCGTCACCAGAAAGTGCAAGAGTGAGTGACTTACGCTGCTTCAGAATAATCAATGACTGTATAGCATTTTCTAAATAAGACTTCTGTTTATCATATCTTTCCATATTAGTTAAGTTGGCTGTGTGGGCACAAAGGCAAATGTGGTTTTAAAAAAACAAAGGCAGATGCAAACGCAAACGCAAACGCAAACGCAAACGCAAACATAAAAACAAACACAAGCATGAATGCTGACACAGACACAGACACGAACACAGACACAAACACAGGCACAAACACGGACACGGACACAGACACGGACACGGACACAGACACGGACACAGACACAAATACAGGCACAGACACGGACACAGACACAGACACGGACACAGACGCAAATACAGATAAAGGCACAGGCACAGGCACACGCACGGACACAGACACGCACACAGATATAGGCACAGACACAAACATAGACACGGACACAGACACGGACACAGAGACACGGATACAGGCTCGGGCAGAGCAAGTTCGGTCTTGCTATTTCAGCCATGATAGATTATCATATACTTTATTTGTGGAAGTCCGTCTTGCTTTAAATTGATCGGCGGAGCCCCAATTTCATTATTAAAAATCAATTTGAGACAAACTGCATCCCGTATTCGGACCATATCAAACACGAGATGTGTTTTTACATCAGATTAGATAAACCTAAATAAAAGTTGTAGTTATTGGTCATGGACGAAGGCTTACTCGTCCAAACGTCGCATCCCACAATCGCTGTGCAACCCATAAAATATTTCCCATGCTACAGATGTGGACGAGTGCTTGCTTGGAAATCACAGCTGCCAACACATGTGCCGTGATACGGAAGGAAGCTATTATTGTGAGTGTCACAAGGGGTGGAGGGTGAGTTCCAACGGAAAGAACTGCACAGGTGAGTATCACTGTTCTCTCGAGTTTACCTCGGTGTAAGAACCTCACACCTGACGTCATAGGGTTCCGTGAGAGGTGCACAAATGTCACAGTGTGAGCAGTGAAGCCTTGTTCTATTGCCGACGTATAGCGATACGGTGCATACTTACACTCATACCCTGCGAAATTTACTTCAATTATGGAGGTGAATTGACGTCATTAACGCGTTTGACGTCTGGTTTACGTCAGGTATATTGACCTGAAATGTTCAGTTTAACTCCCAAACTAAAGCATATTTTCCAATCTATGAGTATCGTGGAAGAGTGCAACATACCAATATTTGGGGGCGATTTATCGCCTTCACCACTGGTGAACCCGGTCTGACTAACGTGACGTCAGTTGTGAGTTCCTACACTGGGGTAGAGCCGTTCTCTCCGCTGGGGGTGGAAGCTACTATTGTGAGTGTCACAAAGGGTAGAGGGCGAGTTCCAACGGACAATGTTGCACAAGGAAGTGTAACTGGTCTTCCTGCTGCGGAGGGAAGGGAGGGGAGGGGAGGAAAACTGCTGGAGTTAGAAAGTGCAGTGAACACCAAACATTGGAATTTGAAATAGGAAGTTGGTAACGAGCTCCTTACTATTATTACGTCTTGTTATACATTTCGTAGTTTTAATTTGTTTTCATTTCTCCCTTTCAGTGTAAAATGTTAGGACAAAATAACCAAGCACGCAGGTGCAAATTAAGATAATTTTGTAATCGGAAGGGGATTCGCGTCTCCGATTTAGTGAGCTTACATTTGAAAGTTTACGTTATTAACGTCAAAAGGTCTCCAGTTAATTCTCACACGATGTCAGTATGCTTTAGAATAATGGCTGACAACTTGTGTTACAGATTTTGACGAATGTGCACAGCCGCAGAGCTATCACCATTGCAACCAGTTCTGTGTTAACACGCCCGGGAGTTACTACTGCAAATGCAAGGAAGGCTTCGTGCTCAGCGCCAACGGTCGGATCTGCAGAGGTGCGTACGATAGTAAAAGATACTTGGAACGAATATATTATTAATCATTTTATTTGTTTGAGAATTAGAGTTTTTTTTATTTATCATTTCCATATGCCATACCAGAAAATCGAAAATGATCGCAAAACAGTCGCACGTGTGTCCAACGTCTTGACCTTTCGCCAGCGTCTTGGCTTTTCACACACAAATGGAAAAAGGTTAATAGTGGTAGATAATCACAATTCATTGACCAATCAGAACACGCGAGAAGAGCTACTCACTTGTTAGGTTTATACTAACAATAAATAATACAGATCATACATCAAGGGATTTCAAAATAGACTGTGCGTGATACGAAAGTTAAATTTCAGCAATTTTTTAAATGAATAACAAAGAAAAATTATTATACTGTGGTTGACTATAACGGATACCAAACTGACTGTTTATAGCGAGTAAAGTTCCTTTTATCTAGTTAGTTGACAGGTTAAACTACTTATATAACTAAAGTATTTTTGTTAAACAGTAAAAGACGAATAAAGTTGTAGTATTTTTTGTCCGTTATCGTTAGATAGTTTGTTGTGTGCATGAAGAAAATCGTTTTGCCTGTAGTTTAGAACATTTAAAGCCATTAAGTAATGTAACTCGGTATTAATTGTCTGTCTCGGCTATATGAACAAAGTTTAATGGAATGGAGTTCTCCAGTAGCAACTCGCGTTGGTTTAGTTTTCTACATTTCTCATGTGATTTAAGGCTATTTTATTAAATACTGTGCCCAATGCTTTGTTGTGGAGTTAAAAAAGTCCTTTCCCGAACCAAGTAGTTCATAGGTGTAGCAGTTATCTCCGGTTTCCGTAGTGTTAAACGAACAGCTGACTCGGCCGCAGCAAGTTGAGTAAAGTGTTTTGCTCAATGAAAACGTGATCCAGTCAGGATTCTTCGGGTACAGTCGGACATGCTAACCAATTTATTACTACAAACAGTTTGTTGTGGAAGTTCCAACGTACCATCGTGCACAATTTCAATTAAATTTAGACAGAATGGGTAATACCCATTTAGACAAGGAGAAGAAGGTGTCTTGTTTTGTGTGGTACTAGTGTCTGACTGCGCACAACCCTCATGTTTTAAAAGCTACGACTCATACCAAAAACATTCCTCTGTTGTAGGTATTAACGAGTGTATGATGGCGGGAGTGAAGTGTGAGCATGATTGCGTGAACACACCTGGTAGTTTCCACTGCAAATGTTACTCAGGCTACCGAGCGGATCAGCATCTTCCTCACAAGTGTAGGGACGTTAACGAGTGTCTGGAGGGGCAGCCTGATTGCCACCGATGTAGGAACACAGAAGGCAGGTAAGGGACCTTCTCCTGTGAACCATTGTACAAACACAAAAGGAAGGTAAGGGACCTTCTCCCTGTGAACTGATGTACAAACACAGAAGGAATGTAAGTTAAGGGACCTTCCCCCTTGAACCGATGCACAAACACAGAAGGAAGGTAAGGGACCTTCCCTTGTGAACCATTGTACAAACACAGAAGGAAGGTAAGGGACCTTCTCCTGTGAACCGTTGTACAAACACAGAGGGCAGGTAAGTTAAGGGACCTTCCCCCTGTGAACTGATGTACAAACACAGAAGGAAGGTAAGTTAAGGGACCTTCCCCCGTGAACTGATGTACAAACACGGAATGAAGGTAAGTTAAGGGACCTTCCCCTGTGAACCGATGTACAAACACGGAATGAAGGTAAGTTAAGGGACCTTCCCCTCTGAACCGATGTACAAACACGGAATGAAGGTAAGTTAAGGGACCTTCCCCAGTGAACTGATGTACAAACACAGAAGGAATGTAAATTAAGGGACCTTCCCCTGTGAACTGATGTACAAACACGGAATGAAGGTGAGTTAAGGGACCTTCCCCTCTGGACCGATGTACAAACACAGAAGAAAGGTAAATTAAGGGACCTTCCCCTTTGAACCGATGTACAAACACAGAAGGCAGGTAAGGGATCTTTCCCTTTGAACCAATGTACAAACACAGAAGGAATGTAAGTTAATGGACCTCTTTTGAACCGATGCACAAACACGGAAGGAAGGTAAATTTAGGGACCTTTTCTTTTGAACCGATGCACAAACACAGACGGCAGGTAAGCTAAGGGACCTACCCCTTTGAACCGATTTACAAACACAGAAGGAGGATAAGTTGAGGGACCTTCCCCTGTGAACCGATATACAAACACAAACAGCGGGCCGGTTAAAGAGTGAGAAATACCTTCACTTTGATTACATTTACACACAACTTCTGTTACCCAAAGTTTGTACGGTCCTTGAAATTCCTTGCGAGTCCTTGAGTTTTGAGTGTTAAAGCCTGGTTAACGAGTGGAATAAGCTCAAGCTTAACAAAGTTTAAATAGCAAAGAAAAAGACAATAGGACGCTGATGTGAGCTTGTTCCATCTTGTCGCACACTTGGTATTCTTCGTCTTTTCTTTTGTTATTTTAATTCCTTATGCTTGTGTCTGTCCCTATTTCACAAGTGCGAACAAAGTCAGTCAGTCAGTCATTACTTGTTAAATGTAAAGCTTCAAACAGACTGTCACTGTACAAAGGAATCACACGCTAGTAACTCTAACTGTCTGTTTTCGCACCACTCTTGCTTGAAGCTACGTGTGTGACTGTGATCCGGGGTATCTCCAGTTGGACAACAAGACCCGCTGTCTGGATATCGACGAGTGCCAGGTAGCCAACGGCGGCTGTTCCCAGCTGTGTGTCAACACGGGTGGAAGTTACAAGTGCGAGTGCAGATATGGATATAATGCCACGGACCCCGAGTAAGAGTCCATCCTTATTGTTTGAGAACAACACTAGGAAATGTCTCAATTGAGTGTGTATTATAGTTGTATAAAATATATTTGTTTGTTTAACTGTTCTTTTGTCTCTCTATTTGTTGACTTTACGCCCTCAGTTTTAATAACCGATGATCTTTTACTCTTCTCTTCTCTTCCCTTCTCTTCTCTTCCTATTTCTCTTCCTAGTTCTCTTCTCTTCTCTTCTCTTCTCATCTCCTCTCTTCACTTCTCTTCTTCTTGCGTTTTTTGACCATGTGCCTAATTCGTGAACAAGTGTAAATGCTTCGAACCCAAGGTCATTACCATTTATATGATATTCACGAACTGGTTGAGTTTGTAAATCCAATACTTTTTCCCGTTTTACCGTTTTTTTAATAGTTAGTGCTTTGTTTCAACCACAACCACAACGTCTTGCTTCGACAAGGTACAAGAAGTCTTTAGGTACTGTTTTAGAATCCAACACCAAAGGTTCAAGTAGCCAAAATGAACTCTTAAATTTGAAAGTGTTTACTAATCCTTTTTACATTGTTGCGTATTTTAGATCTCGAAACTGCGCGGACGTAAACGAGTGTGCATGGAATTTTGGTAAAGGAGACTGCGACCACGTCTGTACCAACACCGAAGGGTCTTTCAGGTGTTCATGTCAGGTGGGGTACATTCTGCAGGAAGATGGTTTGAAGTGCAGTGACCGGAACGAGTGCAATACCAACAACGGCGGATGCAGTCAGAAATGCGTCAACAGGCCTGGGGACTACTCGTGCCAGTGTTTCGATGGGTATCGCAACTTGGGCAGGAATGGGTCTGATGTCATCTGCCAAGATATAGGTACGCAAGGAGTTGTGTGGAGAGTAGTTAGATAGAGGTATTCTACTAAGATATTCGTAATTAAGGGGGAAGGGTGGGAGATAGAACGAGACATTAGTCATCTAATGAAATATTTGTTAGTAGGAGGTATCGGTAAAAGGAGGAAATGAACACCATTTTCCAAGAGGAGTGCGCGTGGGGGGAGCGAAGGGAGAAGAAAGAATGGTATAGACATAAGATAGGATACGTCTATTTGAGGATAGAGGTGAGGAAATAGAGACTACTGGGATATGACAGGGTTGAAATGGACTCGTACCAAGTTGTCTAGATTGCTTTCGGTTAGACAATTAACCAATGCCTTTTGACAGTCTTCTTGATGTAAGAGCGTTGTGGACGCAGTGATCGAAGTTTTAGCAATAACAAGTCAGGCAATTGGCCTTTCTAGATCTGTGGACTGGTGAAATGAAACACATGCCAACTGAAAGTCCAGTTTGGTCGTGATAAAGATTAAGGGGGGTCAAACGAATCCCTACAACTTTAAAACCATTGAAAATGGGATTTCAGGGCTATCTTTATCAATAAAGAGGAGGATTTTCCGAATATTTCCCTTCCCACCTTTGTGTTTAACACCGTCTTAACAACACCGTCTGATTTAGGTTCCATCTCGGTCAGTGAAATCATTGGCTACAACTCGATAGCGATACATAAGTACATGCATTAGATACATATACACCTAAATATAAATAGGAAATTGCTTTAGAATATGAGTGTCACATTCTATACAATCTGTATTATTTTTAACTTATGAAAAACAGATTATTTTATAAATGTAATTGCCTGCAAAACATTGTATTGGTCTATTAACTAAATGAATAGAAATGACTAAAACAAAAATAAAAATAGTACATAGAAAGAAACAATCAGTCTAAGAGGCAAGTACTTGGATATTAAAAATCAAGTTACATATGTAAGTAGACAGACAGAGAGATAGATTCCAAACAGCGTTAATTTGACACTTGATTATTTGATACTTACATAGCAAAGGAAATTTATTATTTTGCAGATGAATGCGCACTGGGAACTCACAAGTGCGACCCGATGTCCACATGTGTTAACACCCCGGGCAATTACACCTGCACATGCCCCTCAGGGTATTACGCTGATTGGACGAGATGCGTAGGTGAGTACCTTCAGTGGGTACCCCGGGTAATTACACCTGTAAGTCGCCGTCTGGGTGGTTATGCTAAGTTGTTTCTATAAATAGGAAATATTTATTACAACATAAATTCCGTTAAGGCAGTTAAATTAGGTTTAAAATAGATTCCGAAAAGTGATTGCTGCCTTACTAAATACACGGGACCTCCTTAATAGGAGAAAGTCTCCAAGCAAATGTGTCAAATGTATCAAGCTCGGAAAATGCTCCAAGTTTGAGAAAAACTTGTCATATTTAACTAGTTTTAGACACTGATTTTGTTTCAAATGGCGTTTAAAACCCAGGAAAAACGTTTTTAGACAAACTAATTTTCAAAATTTCCCGGGGGAGCATGCCCCCGGACCCCCTTAAAAGGCTCACACCTTCGACTCTTGGCGGTGCCCTCCCCCCCAGTTTTCCAAGGCTTGCTACGGCCCTGGAACTGAGCTAAATTGAGATTTCAACACTTGTGACTGTTTTTATACATGGTTTCTGGAGGCACTGAGGGTGTGGCCAAGCTAGAGCCTGTATTCCTTCTCGACGAGCTACCGAAACCCGCTCAGACCATTTGGCATGCGAGTAGCTTTGGCCTTGGTGAAATAATATCCACAACAACAGTCAAATTGAAATTAAAAACTGTTGCTAAGGCAGCAGTCATTTGATTTGGTTTGTCAAAATCTATAACTTTAACAACTTCGCAACCAATTTTCTTGATATTTTTTTTAAAAAAAAAATACGTTTTTATATGCTTTAGGCACATTTTCAAGAACTGCAAAGCATTTTTCATATACCATTACGGCCAGTACGTAAAATAGTCTCCGAGAACAACCTTGTTTGGTGAAACAAGTTACTACAAGTTACTACAAGTTACTAATGTGCTGTACACAGGCTGGTCATGGTACATCTCAGTTAATGGTAGACACAGCGGAAGAACACCAAACACGCTATTTTGTAAGTTACTGTGTTTTGATAAGATTAGATAATGCAACCTTCCAGAATTCAAAGGATGTTTTTAGATTTTACTGCTGAAATTTGATCGCTCAAACCGATAACTCAACAAAAACCGAAAACAATCATACTTCTGTGACCCAAGGGGGACTTTTATGAGTCCGTCCCAGTCTCCCAACAGAAACGTTATTGTCAGTATTGTCTTTCCACACTCGAGCCTCATCTCATGTTTTAATCCTTTTTGTCAAAAGACTACATATGATGTTAACAAACACATACCCAGTCGCTTCTGTGTGTCGGAGCGGGAGGCGCGCAAAGATTTAGGGGAAGGGAAGAAACTTTCC
>JAOBYF010112668.1:0-11457 GCA_025403605.1 Parazoanthus darwini | reverse complement strand
CCAATTGTAGAATTGCACACATTTTAGGTATCCTACTGACGATCAGTTACTGATTTGCCGTTTATTTCAGCTACATAGTAGTTTTCTGTAGAGTTTCAATTTGCATTGGATGTCGCCGACACCATGCTAAATTGAACCGTACCATATCAAAAAATATCGTACCATTCAGACCGTCCAATCCATAATTAAACCTCGGGTGAACAAGCTATACTTCATAACAGCTGAGGGGACATTTTCCAAGTAAACATAAGTCGGACACTGAAAACATAACTGCAAATGAGCAACAACGTTACGTACTTAAGAAGGCACGCATTGGTAGAGTAATACTGACAGAGATCTTTATTCAGGCCAAAGCTGTCTCGATGTCTGTCGACGTCTTAATGGAAGTAACCTAAATGGAGTGTACTGGCTTGACCCCAATGTAGGTGATCATTCAGATGCTTTCCAAGCCTATTGCGACATGAAGTCACACGGAGGAGGCTGGACCATGTGTTACACGACCGACAACATGGTGAATATTAAGACGGAAGTGAGTTACATTCCAACAAGTCCTTATGGGGAAAATGGATATCGGTCCAACTGTAACGATGTACAGGTACGTTAGTTTTACCCTTACGAAATTAAGGGCTTTGTAACTCTTAGACTAAATTTAGAAGTATTGTTTAAAATTTAGTATTTATTCTAAAGCAATTTGAGCAAAATGTTGCCACCATAACCACGTTCATCATGTGACTAGTGACAAATTTATGTACCAGTTTGTACATCGTGGCTCATTGAATTTTTGTGATTTACAAAATGGCGAGCAATTGAGGAAGTTGTGATAGCGAAGTATATTTTGCAAAGCCGTATTACGCTTATATCACACGTATTTTTATTGACTCTTACTGACACACTTTTGAACATTGAATAATTGTTATTACGCGAACGAAAAGAAAACAAAGACATATGTCTTCTTCAAACGAACTCAATTTATTGAACTCTTTCCTTGTTTCGACTTTCTAACTTTTGCAACAATTTTCCGAACTTACTCCGAATCTACAAGATACATGCCGTCAGATTTTGTTTCGAAACGAACATTTCCATCCTGAATGACTCGTAACAGAATGGGGTATGTATCATTCATGTACACGAATATGGATTTTCTGAGTGGAGTTCGGACGGAGCAGTGCGGCAAATGAACTCAATCCGATACCATATATATATTTATATATGATTTGCATATATTTTCAAAATTTGCTAGTATTTCATCTTTTATAAATATGTATATATATTTTTCTAATTTTCAGTTTAAGGAAATCCTATTTATAGACGAAACAACAAAACAGTCCGCCTACTTCCAGCGGGAGTCTGGTGTACAACTAAAAGCCGTGAAGAACTTTGGGGATAAAGCACAATCCAATGGACTGTGGGTATCACAGGGCGTGGCAAGTAAAAGTTACAAATATCAGTTACTGATATGTGACACATCTTTTTATCGAGGATTTTTTGTTAGTGGTTATACGTCATGTTGGAAAAAATGTACCCACTGGTGCGGTGACGTGGTATCGCCTTATTTCCGTACGGCAAACTCCGACCGCCGTTATGCGGGTGTAGCGTTCAACATCCCTGGACACACTCCCCTTGCAAGACGACTGGTGAGCGTTGGGATTCGTTAAGGAAAATGGTGTTTAATGAACCATACGCCAATGAAATGTCGTTTTGTTGCCATAAAACGTCAAATTTTTCAACAACGCAAATAACACCTCACGCAAATGACAGGGGCGAATCCCTAAATCTCGGAAAAGAAGGGTCTGAATCGCCATTCTGGACCGCAGGGGGAACTCGAAAAGGGTATCTGTGCTCCAAAGTTTTTCAGTGTTTCTCTTATAAAATGTTTCCAAAGTTGCTGTCGAATGGGGGATCTCGAGTTCTGTCGAGCCTCCAAATCCGCCCTTGAATGTAACTGATTTTGGCTCAAGTTCGTTAAATTTCTCTCCAGTATTGCATGGTATTCACCAGACAAGAAATTGGCGTCGTTGTTTGGAGATGATCATCGACTGCCTTTTTACCTTCAGCCGACTTCCAGTTAATCATGAAAACAAATTGGTTGAATCTAAGTGTCAGAAATCTTTGTTACAACCGAAAACAAACTTCAAGTACAGCGTTAAACAACTTTGTTTTCTTAGAGGAAAACAGTAAGTCAAGCAATACAAGGTATGAACAAATAATATTTGGTTTTACCTTCACAGTTTGTAATGATGTACCAACCTCCAACGTATTGCTGTACATTTTGATCACAACATCAAACAAAATCCGATTTACCCGTCGCTTGAATTTAAGTATTATCAAATATGAGTACAGAAGTGTGGTATTATTTCAGTTAGTCCATTGAGTATTTTCTATGACATTGAATTATGACATATGACTTTACCACTCAGTTAAAATTACCGTCTTTTGATTTGCGAGTGACCACTGCGTCACCTGCGAATAACTGTTTGCAATTAATGGTTTGCGCATGCGCGATATTTTGCACAGAACAAAGAAACAAGAACAAATTTACTGAAAAAAAGACATTTTTTAATTCAAACTTGGATTTGCTGAAAAATTGTGTAAACTAAAAAATGATGACGTCATCCAAATAACTTAAGAAGTTGTGTTCGTAATCGGACTACGGGTACTGCAAGTTTCATTTTAATTGCTGCAAAGCTTCAGATCTTGTGTTGGGGTTTCGTAGGACCCTGGCCCCCATAAACATTTATGTGTTAAACAAATTATAGAGAGCGATGGCCAGCATAAACCAGCTTGCCTGCTGTCTGCACACAACGACAATGAAAGATACAATTTTGGAAGTAAGCGTGTGTTTTCATTGCCGCGTGTAAAAACAAAGAGGTTCAGAATTACGTTTATAATGGACTGTGCAGACAAGCAACAATTATAAATTGAATTTTAATACTAAATATTAACGTTTTTGCTATATTTATATACATAAATATTAACACAATGTATATGTACTATTATAATACAACTAGCTATTAGTTAATATAACGTAACACAACATAACAACAACATAAAACAACGTAGCGAAACATAACATGGCTGATATAAAATAACAAAACACAAAAATAACAGCATAGCACATAACTGCGCCACACAACAAAACACAGCACAGCACAGCACAACACAACACAAAACAACACAACACAACACAACACAACAAAATACAACACAGCACAACACAACACAGCACAATACAACGCGACACAACACAATACAATACAACACGACACAGCACAATACAATATCCAATACAATACAACACAACACAATACAACACAGTACAACACAGTACATTTGTTGCTAGTTAGCACGCTTAAACATTTTGATTGATGTATACTGTAAAAGTTAAAAAAAAGCAACATGGTTTTTAGTCGTATTGTACTTTATCAAACTGCGATCTCGAGTCCATAACTCGCTAGGATTGTATAAGAAATACGTTCATGGAGGAACCTTTCCGTTCATTCAGTTATCATATTGTATCTTACCAAGCTCACTGATTTAGAGTTCGTTTTTGAAATAACGATTGCGGCATTTTGTAAAAAAGTGCGCATTGTAATAAATCCAACCTCCGCTTTCTGTATTAAGGGCTGCAGCATTTTGTAATATTTGCTAGTGTAAGCACATTGTAGTGAATGAGTTCTTTCAACTAGTGCAGCCTGTAAAGTCATGTAATCTCCATAGGTGTCATTTTTGCTCTTTTCGGCCAAATATTCAGCCCATCCTTGATCACCACTCCAAATAGTTCCAAGGAAAAATCCCTCCGAGTCGTTTGGGTTTTCTCGTAAGTAGCTCAAAATCTCTTTTCTTAGTGTTTCTGGTGATCGCTCAATACCTATCTTCCTCAGGAAGAAACACAGTGCGCTGAACTGACAATTGACATCTTTCGGAGGATCAAAGGCGATAAATTTCTCTTGATGCAACCGCTTCTTTTTTTTAGTTCTTGCTCTTTCCTCTTTGCATTCTCTTCCTGATAACTAACACTTGTGACATCTTTGACAGAAATCCAACTCTGCACTGTTTTAAAACTTAGAATAAAAAAAGATACTTTATACGTTGGAGTTTTGAGATTTCTTACAACTACCCGGCCTTTTATAATGTGCCTCATATTGGAGCGATCCTTCCTTTCCGTGACTTAAGCCTCAGCAATACTTCTCTTCTGGTTTATACACTGTTGGAGGACGGTTGCCACGCATATGCTTGTGAATCGTTTCTCCAGCTTTCAGGTGTTTTGCTCTTTTCCTAATAATTTTGATGGTCACAGGTCTTTTCTATTTGGGGTTTTTGAAGATTCTGAAGAACAACTGTCAATGTCGTAGTTTTCTAAGATGCTTTTGTCAAAACATTTGACTTCCCGTAATAACTTCAAAGGGGCTCAACCTTCGCTGCGTTGGAAGCGTTTCCGTTGAAGCAAAGCAGCGAGCAAGTTTGAGGCAGCGCGAGAAATGTTGCTCACCCCCATTTCTCTCGCTGCCAAAATTCGCTCGCTGCTTTGCTCGCGCTTTGAAATTCCACGGAAACACTTGCTACGCAGGCTACCCAGTCCCTAACTGTAAAAATAGTAGCTACGTGCACGTACTGCGGGCCTTTTTTGTAAACATTTATTATTCCAATCATGTGCAGTTGGACACGACCGTATTGTTAACTTGATATATAAATATAATTATGTCTATCGTGTTTTCATCATAATGCATTAAATTAAATCGCCAGTCCCTTTAAACAATTCAAACAATTACTATAAGTAACAACAAAATATTTTTAAAATTATGACGATAGCACAGTTTTTTTCGTTAATCTGTCAAATTTTGCGAACTGCGTGATCTGACGTTGTTATATTTGTCTTATGCAGTGCAGTGGTTACAGATACATGCTGTGTTTACTACATAGTATTTCGGTTCAAATGAAGTCTTACGGTACGGGTTTAGACTTAAAATGGTCGATAGCCTTTTTGGCTAAAGTGGTGATGTGAATTCGAAGAAGAAGAACACAAGAAGCGCCCTTCAAATGTTAGGTTGCGAGCAGTCTCCTTCTTTTCCTAGGAATCGATCGAAGAAACAAAAAACGAAAGCAGCGAGCGAGTCGGCGAGAAAACTGCTAGGATCACGCTCGCAATCTTCTCGACTTCTTCGCTCGCTGCTTCGTGGATTGATTTTTGCGTTTCCTCGATTGATTCTGAAAAACAGGAAGAGACTGTTCACAAGCAGTCTATTCAAATGTTAGAACAAAATAAACCACTTAAGTTGCCTTAATGTAAGGTCAAGCACGGTTCATTTTAATTCTTATGCAAAATTGCTCAAACGCTTTGATATCTTACGTAAAACCAGCAAATATCACTTTTCAAGTGCTCTGATTGGCTGTTGAAACTGGCAATACCCAGTACTAGCAAACGCTGTACTTTTCACGTGCTCTGAGTGCTTACTCAAGCTCGGAAATTTTGTACTTCTATTTCGGTTCTGCTCAGTTATTCTTCATTGCAGTAAGTAAATGTATATTTCGCGGCCTAAACGTTAGCTATTCACCTTACAGCATTCATCCATGACACTAGTTAAAATGGCGTCCCGTTTCACTTAACTTTTACCATGAAGCCTGCAACAGAAAAAAAAAACACGACTTTTGGTTTGTCTGTCGGTAACCAGTAATAGGTTTTCCTTGTTTCAGCTAAAACACAAAAGTATTTGAAACAGAAGAGTTGCGGTCTAAATTCGACAAAGATGTTTCGGATTTTTTTTTACAAATTTTCGCGCGTGAAAAGGTGTGTGCTTCCATATATTACTGAGATTTTTGTAAACAGTATACTAGAACACCTTTTCGCCGAGTGTCTGTGGCTAGTGAAAGATAACCGCCTCGCCACATTCACGGACCTTCACTAGTCCACTTCTGAGGGAATAATTGCTTATTTTAATTAAAAAGAAACGAGAACGTCGAAAACGACACCTGTATTTTAATGCCGCAGGCAATTCTTGCAACGACTCTACCAATCGAGGATATAAGCGAATAACGAAGTGATATTGGCAACTTTGTTTTAAAATTTCAAATCAGAGCTTTGTTTGCAATAAGAACTTATCAGACCCCAAATTCTTAAGGAACATCCTTGACACCGTCCTAAATAGTATTAATTTAATGGAGCCAAATGCGTTCCATCTTATTTTAAAACAACAAGACGAAACGGGGATAATAACCGTATTAGAAGTAAACACGCTCTACTATTTCTCGGCAGTACAGTCTTTGCCTATAGAAGTGAAAGTGAGCTCAAATGATCACATGTCAGTTATGGGTAATATTCTCGCCAATACACGCCTTGTTTCAAATCAATGCGTGTTGTTGGTCGTTCGTCTGAGTTCCTTATCTGAAATCCCATCATGCTTAGTGCACCCGGTGAAGCACGGATAGGATCCATCGTCTGTATTTGGTCACTCGAGTGTAATACGCGTACTTATTGGGTTGACCACAACCTTCACTCCACCCGAACAATCCCAGAACCACCCATCGGCCTGTCTTGGGGCTCTGGACCACCATCGGACTGCCCACATCGCTGAAGCACGGAGCCTTGGCTTTCTTCCTATAACCAGCACAAAAGTAGTTTGATTGATCATAAGCATAGATGGTGGATCGTTTGCACACCTTGTTGGATACCAGAGGTGCCTCCACCTGTTGAAGGGTCGGTGACAGGGGGCCCGTGCTTTCTCCCAAGCGGAGCTTCTTTTTTGAGCCCCACCCGGCCACATAACCGGAGAATGGCGGTTGTTCTAGACGCGCGTCTCTCTTTTTCCGCGGAAGACAAACCTGCAAAAGTGAGTTGGCAAAATAAGAAGCCGTCAGGGTTTTCCCAATCAGAACGCGTTGTCGTGCCGGCCTGATCAAAAGGCACCATCGCAGAACGCGTCCAAAGATTCGTTACAAGCGCTGTCGTTTCCTCGCTTCGCTGAAGAAACGAAATTCAACAAAATAAGACAAAATAGAACACCAATCACACTGAAAAGATTTTTTGATAGTCATATTAAACACAGGCATTGCTCACTTTCCCTTTTAAAACTCTATTTGATAAAACCATTAATAAAACATGTGTAATACTTCCAAAAAGGAGTAGTACTACGAACCTCGACAATTTTGCTGCAATCGTTGTAAAACAGACCTTGTGTGTATTTGTAAGTTCTCTTTAGATAAATCAGTTACCAGCAACAAAGTATTCTGAGAATGTAAATATTATCAAATGTTTTAATTTTGAAAATTTTTAAAAATAATAAATTTAAGAAAATATTAACAACACTGGAAGACTAGTTAGGGGAACTCTTGTTTTCGCCGTGGCTCAACGTCATCGTATCTTAAAGTTCCTAAATTACCGGGAATAACTAACCCTGACACGGACACTAACCTGAGAGAGGGTTGGATGAAAAGTTTCCTATAGAAACCTGGAACGTATGAGAACGGAGCAACTGTAGCGTAAACTAAAACTATTATTAGTAAGGATGTTCTTACCGTTCGAATGTGGGAGGTAGGTTTAACAGGTTTGGCAAGTTCCAGAAGCGCGATGTTGTTGGAAAGTGTATGGCGGTTATACTTTGGATGGATCACCATTCGTTTCACTCGAACATATCGCTCTGTTCCGTCCAGTTGTTGACGGTTGTGCTCTCCTAGAATGAAGGAGGTGATGCAGTGAGATTGTGCCACAAACTATGGTTTAACGAAATACAACTTGTTTGAATGAGTTTATTTATCCCTTAAAATTCTTTTTTTATGTCTCGTGTATAGCTTATCGAAGCTTGATTGCAAAGGAGTTCCACGCTGCCAGGTAGAATATATGGAAAACAGAATGAGTACTAAGAATGGTATATTGTCAAAAGAATTTTATACCGTCAAATCATTTAACATGACCAAATTCTTTAGTAAGTGATTATGAATTGCTTTGCAGATTTCTGATTATGTGAAAAACGTTATTCAATCCTACGAGTTATTATATTACTGATATTATTGTTGTTTTACTATTGTTATTACTACTATTGTTTGTTTGTGCTATTCTTTTCAATAAATAATTGTGCACAGCTCCAATGCTATTCTGCCAGCTTAAGCTATCTGACCATGCACGCTTTTTCAGTTCCTTGAAGAGGTGCTACTCTTTCTTGGTTTCCCTCAATAGATATCGTTTAAGCTCGCATACATCCAGCTTAGTTGTTTATCAACTGATTGCAGTTGAATTGCCTACTATGGAATTCTCTGCATAGGTATTTAAACCGTAGCAACGAGTAGCACCAGAAAACTGTCATAACTTTTCAAAAAAAATTTAGGACTGCTAAATAAGATCCTTCCTGCATGCAAACTAATATTTCTTTGGAAGAGACATAATCGAAGGTAAAAAAGAGACAAATTTGCTTAAACATTTTGTAGATTCAACAAAAGAAAGAAAGGTAAATTGTACGAAACTTGGCATTTTTGACAAAGAGATTTTGCGAAAATGGAGTTTTTCTGTTATTAGGCAAATTAGTATCTTCAATTGTATTCGATTTTGTTACTCTATCGAGTAGTTTTGGAAAAGCGTAGGCCAACTCAAACTACAAGGATCGAGTTGGATGTTGTGGTAACTTGGAGCTTAATAGTATTATAGAGTCCTACATTTTTTCAAAGGTCACTAGTAGTACTACATACAACAGCCAAATCAGACCTGAAGGGACTGTTTGTGCCGACTCGTCA
Source organism: Parazoanthus darwini (assembly GCA_025403605.1). Taxonomy (NCBI): domain Eukaryota; kingdom Metazoa; phylum Cnidaria; class Anthozoa; order Zoantharia; family Parazoanthidae; genus Parazoanthus; species Parazoanthus darwini. The sequence continues at coordinate 2,739 of JAOBYF010112668.1, read as the reverse complement.
AACTTACCAAGGGCTACCTGAAGTTTCTGGGGCTTCACAAGGATTCCACCTCGCTTAAGTGCATTCGCAACCGTTAAGACCCAACGGGGTTTGATGAATGCACCATTGAAAAGGAATTTTCTTCCTACACATATGTAGAAAAATAAAGTTTTTTTTGACAGTGTCCACATTAAGCATTATGCGCGTACGAAATAATATGACCAAAATCAAATGACATTGACAAAGCAAGATAACAAAGGATAAAAGCGAATTTGGGAGATTTTATGACGAAGCATTCCAGGCAGTTGAACAAGAGCAATGGAAATTTTCTGGATAAGTTTTGGTTCAACTACAAAACCATCGTCAGGCGAATGAGTTTTACATTGAAGTATAAAAGAGAAAAACAAAAATAGATTGGTGAGAACTTTTTTTAAAAAAATAGAAACCATTCACGGTTGACTCATACGCATGACAGTGGTTATACACCCGCTTTTTCATTTACTTTGTTGTGTTACGATTTATAATCGGTCCTGGATTGTGTAAAAAGATGCCGAGATGTCGTAATAATAATAATCACTTATGATGATGATGGTGATGATGATGATATAGTATTGCTGATAATACGTTGCCACCAGGAAATCATATTTATGATATTGTTTTGTTTTCTACGCGAATCTTGAGGTATTTTTGTTGACTTAAAGTTTGTTCTAGGGTGATATCAATCATTTTTACGAATTTACTGGCGAATCCAACCACAAAATGAACATGTACGCACATATGTGTTCTGGCTAGATTATTTCGGAGAAACACGGTTAGTTAAAGTAAACACAGTTTACTTATTGAGGGCAACACACTTAACATCCATTAGGCGTAATCTCCCATGTCGCTCTCACGACAACACCGGGATTGTACCCTACTCTTTTCGAGAAGTGTGTGGGTTCTTTTTAAATCCCCAGAGATAGCATGCCAGGAGACTAGACCGACGGCTTAACGTCTCTGTTCACGAACGGTGTGGCGAAAGAAGGTCGCACAAAGGTCAGCACTCACCAGGTCGGGGATTGGACACGGGACCTCCTGGTTGGAAGTCAGACCTAACCTCGCGCTAACCTCGCACACCTCATTGTTTTGTTTGTGTTTGATTTGCGGAATCCCAAAGCAAAACTTCAAACTGGAGATTTCAGTTACGAGAAATGTGTAGCAGTGAAAGCTACGTTGTAAGAATTAAAAATGTAAATCAATTTCAAAACAACACAGCAAATAATTAGCCGACGAGACAATCATTAGACTGGCCACAGCAAATTGTCAACAGAGGGGAGGGGCAAGCAAAATCAAGATACAAAAACAACAAATACGAAACGAGTAATATTCAGAACTAGAACGAAAAAACAAATAGACTCACCGTAGTTTTTGTAAAGTATAGCAGCTTGCCAAGGCCACGCCCCATGGAGTGCTGTCCTCCCTCCGACAATGCGCCGGTTGCGTGCCGTGTTGTTGCTTGTGATTGTACCACAGGCGTATAGCTTGTTTCTTCTTTTTGCTGAGGTAAAAAAGGAAATAGAATCTTTTGTCCAATTTATTAAAGCCGCATAACTTGTCCTGTTCCCCAAACAGTACGTTTCATTTACTGTTGCCAGTGATGGAAACAGAGATGCTCGTTTAGCATTAGTTTCTTCGTTTTGCTGAGGTGAAAAGGAGATTAATGTCATTTATCGAATTTACCAGAAGACTCGTACACTATTTTTAAATAAGAACCAGAAAAATTTTTTTGAAGGTCAGTGTTCTTTTAAGATCAAAATTACTCGAATGTTTCCTTTGTTATCATTGACAGTGCAGTAAGTAAAAACTACAACATGTCTGAAACAAAAAAATTCCTGAAAAACAAAGATTGTAAGAATTATGTGTTGTTACCTCAAGATTTCGTTACATGTACTGTTTTCCGTAATGGAAACGCAAATGCCCATACCTTCAACCCAGTTAAAGCTAACATTATTTCTTTTTTGAAAAATATCAACTTATATCTGTGTTTTAACATTCACTCGTGGAGCACGTGCAATAAAACAGGCCTCTTGTCCTCTGTTAAGTGTTCGACAAAAGTTCATCCCTACCTGCGATATTATCCAAAAGTCATATCGTACAAATTTGTCTTCTTTGTAGAAGTATGGATTTAAAAAAGCTGAGAATTCAGCAGTTTAGACTGAGGCCTTGTTCAAAAAGGCAACCTTTAGGCGGGTTGCAGTTTTGTTGAAGAGACATGATTCACAAACTCTGAGAGGCACTCAAATCTGAACTTTATCAGATAAGCCAGAATATTTGTTAGGACGAGTACATGGGTAAAGGGAAAAGGACTGTAAAAGGGGTAATAACTAAAATAGACTTACATTTCATTAACAACTCATGCTCGTTGAAACTAGTTGGCAAGCATATTTTTCCGTTACCATGGTAACCGGGAACACACTCGCACTTAAACGAACCAATAGTATTAATACATGTGGCCTTCTCGTGACAGAGGTGGCCTGGGTCTCGGCTCTGCACATCGTTCAGTTCATCCCTGGCGTCGTCAGCTCGCATATCATACTTTTTGCATTCATCAATATCTGTATGGTAGCCGGCAGAACAAAATAACGGTCAGATGATGGTAAATGAAAACAACAAGGAGAAAAGAGGAGGAGAAGAAGGAGAGGAGGAAGAAGAAGAAGAAGAAGAAGAAGAAGAAGAAGAAGAAGAAGAAGAAGAAGAAGAAGAAGAAGAAGAAGAAGAAGA
>JAOBYF010112557.1:0-11461 GCA_025403605.1 Parazoanthus darwini | reverse complement strand
GCTAAGCCAGAACATGTTGTTGTTGTCCATGTTAAGTACCTGAATACCTAAGTCTTCATCAGATAAATCGGTGGCGGTACCTAACTTGTAATATTTGCGCGGTACTGTAATTTGTGGCAAATTTTAAGAGTATCTTTTGAGAGTGGCCCAATCTGTTTAACTAAAGTCTCGTTGCAGCACACCACTGTCCCCAATAGCCCTTCTTCTGAACTCCTCTTGCTCTTACATCTGTAAAGCAATGTAGGGGATTCCCGGGATAAGAGAGTTAATGCTTCGTGTCTTTAGCAAGCATATACAGCAAGGTGACTTATGAGTTGTGATTCACCAGTGCAAGTCCTCTAGAACTGTCGTCTTGTACTTACTTCACTCAAGCGCAACAGTCTTCGTCCTCGTCCAAACCCATCTTCTCTGCAGGCTTGATATAGTATAACAGTAGGCTCTCATAAAGTGGCTGCTGTCTAAACGGTTAAGTATCCCTCTCTCGACTATGCATGACTTACGATCATTACTCCATTTTCAAGTTCATGTTCACTTTCAGATCAACTTACCGGCACCACAGAAAATATTGAAATCTTCTACGACGCTGTAGAACCAGGGGTTTAATACTTACCTCTGATGAGACCGTGAAAGCGGGCTTCATTTGGTGCAGAATGAGCCGATTTTCCGCTTCTATCAGTGTGGTACACAAAGACTAAGTTACCTGGTTACCCTGGGCAACTGACGCCCTTCGTGCCGCACTTCGGCCTTCACGTTCCTTAAAGTGTAGTTTTCAATAAAAATAACAGGTAAGTTTTTGTTCTTTTTCAAGAAAGATATTAAGGGGCGTATCATTTATCTGCTCTTTTTCATTGTTGACTAAACATGAAAGACAGGACTATTGATCACTGATTTTAAATGACAGTAGAATTCGTCAGATTCTGTTCAACTCCATTAAAGTTTGAATACAAATGCGTCTCGCACCAACTGGAGTCAATAAACAATAACATGCGTCACAATTTTTTCTTCAAGCAACAAAGAAGGGGAGTGGGAGAGGGGCAAAATATTTTCGTGACCCTCAAATGAAATTTCTTTGCTTACTTAAACTGGTTTCAAATATTTTTATAGATTATATCTCGATGATAAAATAACTGCCCCAAATCAGTATACTCGGGAAGTAAACAACACTAATGAGACCAAAAATCTATAATAAAAATCAAAAATAGTAGTAGTAATAATAATAATAATAATAATAATGATAATAATAATAATAATAATAATAATAATAATGATAATAACAATAACAACGATAATAATCACGATAACAAATGCCTTTCATACAAACCACGCCATTTTCATTTATCTGCCTATGCGTCTAACCTCAATCAGGTCACCTCTTCACTGTTGATAGAAACACAGAATCCAATTGTAAGTGCGTGCGAAACGAGTGCTGAGCCTAACAAAGCCAAACGCAGCTAAACGAAACTAAATGAAAAATAATCTTGGAACCACTGAACATGTTACATTCAGATGCATTTGTCTATACGTCGAGGTAGAAACCTTTGTATTTTAAATTTCGTCCGTGTTTCGAAGTTATCAAAATAAAAATTTAGTTTTTTTGAGTTTTGGAGAACAAGAGAAAACTATCCATAATTCCTGATTAGCGAAACTTCTAACACAAAATAATCAAATTAAAACGTAAAGTATAAAATTGGAACGACACTGTTACAGTGAACATACAAACCACTAGAACGCATTGCTGTGTGTTGTCTCCTTGTACGCCACATCATTAGGTTTCGTTCTTCTAACCTGGAGATTGGCCGCCATATTTCATAGGTATATCCGAAAAATACCTTTCGCGCGCCTTGCCAACGTTCGTCCGAAAATCATGTTCGTTCCGCTCGAAAATTCGTGCCGTCTACATGCCTAGGGAAGGTCCCACACCCTACATACCTAAGGGAAGGTCCCACATCCTCTACATTAACTATACAATTTAAACTAATTATGTAGTGTTTTTTATATAAAAATCTAATATTTGTTATACAACCAACTTAATCATTAATTTCTGTCTACCTGACTACACTACACCTGAAGTGGTTTTACTCGCGTAGTTGGAAACTCACTCACTCTTTTATTCCCCCACTCCCCCTCGACAGAGAGAAAGAAGAAGAAAAAGATAAGGACCCATGGACACGAAAAAACAGACGAAAGGTGCGAGAAAACCGTTCTTCTCCAGGCGGCTGAACTGTATCTACTCTGTTAACATCCTCATGGTGCAAAGCTATGAAAATAGATACGGCTTCGACAGCCAATACATACGTACATACTTTAGATAAGGCTTCGATAGCCAATACATACATACATATTCTAGATACGGCTTCGACAGCCATCAGAAATAGATACGGCGGCTTCGACAGCCAACTTAAATTAAACTAACTTACCTTTGATGTTGAGGAACGCTACGTTAAGTTAAGTACTACTAGCTAGTAATGTTTTCTTCGCTGTCTTGTCTCTAGCTATCTTTGTCACAAGGTCTGTAACAGGATTGCTTTGGAAAGTTATAAGGGCTAGTTGAGTTGGTTGATATACCTTGGTATTGCATTTGAACAACTAAACACAAACAAAGCAGCCTTCAGCGAACCGACTTAAAACAGGTGACACACGTATTGTGCTGCTGTCAAGATCATTTTGTTTCTGATAACTGAAAACGCAAAGATAAAACTCTCCTTTTTCCAACTGCGGGTAGTGTTTTAAAAAAAGCTTAAGTTAAAACAAATCCAGAATTTGGCTCAAAATAACTTTTTTGTTTTTTCTGAAACTCGCGAAGTAGAAACAGTACAGCGTTTAAAACACTAAATCAATCGTTCAAATAAAAAGTTCTCTCCTTTTGATTTGTCGATATACCAAGCAAATAATTCTCTGCACATTATATTGCACACGGGAAATAATCGACAACAGGCTAATCGCGGATATTTTGTTCAGCTTTATCCAAAATTCTCTAAGACATTGCGCTAAAGCAGATTAAAAGAATGTGATGATATGAAAGTCTCAAACACCAATTCCATCCGATAATTTGCATTTGAACCAATAGACAACAACCTTCCGACCACAATCACTGCGTAATTGTCGGATCGTCTTCCTGCCTAAAAAAATCAAATAGAACCTATCTTTGTGGAACTTCACTGCCTTGTGTTTTCTTGCTTAAATCTTTTTTCCATGCAAAAGATTCTCTGAGTGCCTTTGATAACTTGACCACAGCTCTGAAAGAGAAGATTTAGACGTTACTGAGTGTCAGTCGAAAAAAAAGATTCAATCCTACCTTTACTGGTTTTTTGTGTGTATCAATTGTGTGTGTGTGGAGGGAGAGGGGGAAGGGGTAGTTGGTTCAGCCGGGTCCACCTTCTTAACTATTTTATTCATAGGAGCTAGCAATGTAAAAACTCGCAGCGTAACTAATTACTCAGAAGTGTATCCTTTGCCGCATAACTAATATACTTGATGTAAGGTGACATCACAAACCTATACTCTCGAATTTGAGGCCGCCTTTTTGCATTCGGACAAAAAATCACCTTAATTGATTTGAAAATTGCTAAAAATGTTTATATGTTTCATGTATCTGCATATATATGTTTACAATATATAAATGTTTACGCATGAATTAATAAATCAAAATGCAGTTGCTATGGCATCGAGGCTATCTGCGCTGTACGAACACTAATTTAAAAATGTCTATCGATAAATTCAAGGAAAAGTTAGAACACGTTTTGAGGCTGGCGTTTATAATTGCAAAGTAACATGAAACAAGAACTTCCTGGATATCAGAGATCTTCTGTTACACACACGCTAACCGTATACACCTAGCCCAAGCCGCAGACAGTCACTCATCCACCAGATATGTCCAACTTGTGTTACAGACACACAAACACATTCACTTCATACACCTATCCCCAGTCACAAACTGACACCCACCCACCAAGTATTTCCAACTTGTGTTACAAAGTCACACAATAACCTAATACACCTAGCCTTAGTCACAGACAGTCACCCATCCACCAAATATGTTCAAGTTGTGTTACAGACAGACAGACAGACAGACACATTCACTTAATACATCTATCCCCGTTCACAAACAGACACCCACTCACCAATTACTTCCAACTTGTGTTACAAAGTCACACACTAACCTTTCATACCTAGCCCCAGACTTCGACCAAATATGTCCAACTTCTGTTACAGACACACACACATTCACTTAATATACTTATCCCCAGTCACAAACAGACACCCACCCACCAAATATTTCCAATTGTGTTACAAAGTAACACACTAACCAAATAGACCTAGCCTCAGTCACAAGCAGTCAACCATCTACCAAATATGTCCAACTTGTGTTACAGACACACACACACATTCACTTGATATACCTAGCCCCAGTGACGAACAGACACCCACCCGCCAAACATTTGCAACTTGCATAACAAAGTCACACGCTAGCCTAATATACCTATTCCCAGTCACAGACAGTCAACTCTCCACCAGATATGTCCAACTTGTGTTATGGGCACATACACACACCACCTTAATAGACCTATCCCCAGTCACAGAAAGACACCCACTCACCAAATATTTCCAAATTGTGATACACAGTCACACACTAACATAATACACATAGCTCAAGTAAGAGACCGTCACCCATCCATCAGATATGTCCAACTTCTGTTACAGACACACACACATAACTTCATTTAATTATACTTATCCCCAATCACAAACAGACACCCACCCACCAAATATATTTCCAACTTGTCGTACAAAGTCACACACTAACCTAATACAAGTAGCCCCAGTCACATACAGTCACCCATCCACCAAATATGCCCAACTTGTGTTATGGGCACACACACACACTCACTTAGTATACCTATCCCCAGTCACAAACACACACTCACCCACTAAATGTTTCCAACTTAAGTTACACAGTCACACACTAACATTAATACACCTAGCCCCGGTCTCGGACAGTCACCCATCCACCAGATACATCCAACTTGTCTTACAGACACACACACATTCACTTAATACACCTAACCTCAGTCACAGACAGTCACCAATCCACCAAGTATGTCCAATTTGTGTTATGGACACACACACAACCACTTCATACATCTTAATCCCAAGTCACAAACAGACACCCACCCACCAAATAAATTTCCAACTTGTGTTGCAACATAACACACTAACCTATTAGACCTAGTCACAGTCACACATCCACCAAATATGTCCAACTTGTGTTACAGACACATAAACACATTCATTTGATATACCCATCCCCAGTGACAAACAGACACCCACCCACCAAATTTTTCAAACTTGTGTTACATAGCCAACAGATATGTATACACAGTCATCTAATGTGCCTTGCCCCCAGTCATAGACAGTCTCCCATCCACCAGAATCATCAAATCATTGCTACACATACACACATGTATTCACCTAACAAATCTCACCACAGATACAGACAATCATCAACCAAACAGATTTGTTATTAAAAGTACTGAATAAGAAAGTAAGAAAAAAGACAGAAAGAAGGAAGAAAAGATGGAAGGAAGGAAGGAAGGAAAGAAAACAGATGGAAAGAAAAAAAGAAAGGAAGAAAGGAAAAAGGAAAGAGACAGAGAGAGAGAGATAAGCAAAGGAAGAGAGAGAGAGAGTATTTGCATGTGAAAATTTGCATGTGAGCCCAACTTCATATTTTGTTTTGTTTTGTTTTCTTTTGCTGTTCCTGACGTAGATAATTTTATTCTGGCAAATAAAACAAATGGATGAATTTTGAATAAAGTTTGAAGCGAAAGTCAGTCAGAAATTTGAACCTGGAGAAAACAAACCGGAATTGTACGCTAACTGTCAATAAGCAATTTTACTATTGGTTTGCGCCGTTGGTTTTAATATCCAACCTGGTTTTCAGTATTTAAAATTAGTGTTTTGAGCTACTTTCTTTCAGATGAACGAATTTTTAGTGTCCTTTAAGGCTCTATCTGTAAGCAAAACTGATCTTTTCTCTGATCTTGTGAATAAAAAGAAGTGCCATGATCAATCTATGAAGGAAAATTTACCTAAACATACAGTATCCGAAACTCTAAAAAGTAATTAAACATCTATCAAATGGGGAAGATAAGGTACAAAATGCAAAAGAGAATTGAAATTTAAGTACCACTCTTTCGCATATTTGGCTTTTTCCACAAAAGTCGGAAACTCTGTGAAGCCGGCGCAAGTTCAGAGAATCAGTGAAAATACCAGTATATCAAGGAAAATTTTCTTAAACATAGACGAAACTCTAAGACGGATCTAAACATCTATCAAATGGGGGAAATAAATAACACAGTGAAGAAAAATGAATTGAAAATACTATTGCTTGAGGTATTTTTGCCTTTTCTGCAAAGTTAGAAGCTCTGTGAAGCCGGTGCAAGTTAAGAGTTATCAATAAAAACACCAATATATCGATGAAAATTTACTTAAGCATACCCGAAACTCTAAACAAACCTAAAACACTTATCAAATAGGGAAAAGATAGATACAAAATGAAGAAAAACGAACTGCAAATACTTTTGTTTGAGACATTTTTGCTTTTTCTGCCGGAGTTAGAAGCTCTGTCAAGCCGGTGCAAATTAAGAGTTATCAATGAAAACGTACTTAAACATACCCGAAACTCTAAAACAGACCTAAACACCCATAGAATTGGCAAAATATTGATACAAAATGAAGAAAAATGAATTGAAAGTGCTATTGTTTGGCATATTTTGGCTTTTCTGCAAAAGTTAGAAGTTCGTTGAAACCGCTGCAAGCATAGAGCCAATCCACAAGGACAAAATATAGTCCTCAAAAGTTTCAAATAAATATTCCCGTAAGCGCTATTATGTTCAAGAGGGCTAAAATTAAGTGACTTACTGTTTAGTCGATGATATCCTACGTTTCGAATACCATTTTCTTACAATTCCCGAAGACCGAGAATTTTCTCAACCTTTCAAACCCGAAAACTTCTGCAAACGGCGCTTCTGGCGCCTCGCACGAGTTACAATTAAGCGGGAATCTTGTGAGTTCTGATTGGCTAATGCCCTCTGACGTCAGAGCAGAAAGAACTCAGGGCCGGACTCAACTGTTCGGGAGGGGGGGGGGTATTCGTATTTTTCTGGTGCTAGTTTCACAAAACATCTTAAAACACTGACTTTTATAAGCTTTTAATAAACAGAGTTTGTCCAACATATTTTACACAGGCCTGAAATAATTTATGTCTCAATTTGAAGAAAAATCTTAAAAACACTCCCCCCTCTCCCATCCCTTCCTCCGTCCTCCCCAGCCTTACAAAACTCACAAGAAAATGTTTTCACTTTCTGAACATACTCAAAAAGATTTCTCTTTCTATTTTTCCACCGGTTTTAAGTTTTATGTTTCGGTTTTTTGCAAAACTGAAAACTAAAGCAGGCCCGTAAGCAGGGTTTTTGTTGGGGGGGGGGGTGCAAATTTCGTAAACTCAGTTGGACTCTTCAAAGCCAACTTTATGGGACAAACAGACTTACGGCCGTTTTTTTTAGTCGTTTCGATTTACGGTAGCACCAACTGTTGCGATAAACTTATTCTGGCTTCTTCGTCGTCTTATTAAACCTCCAAATGCGGACCTTTTTGGGTCCGTGTGTGTGTTGGGGGGATGCATATGCACCCCGCGCACCCCCCCTGCCTACGGGCATGCTAAAGTAACCTCGTTCCCAGGTTCTTCTCCAATCTGGCCTGCCTGATAACATGGAGTCTGTGGTATCAACGGTGTGGCTGAAGGAAGAGTTAGATAACTATGATTCTAAAGTTGTGGTTCTAGATACGACATGGTTTAGTTCCAAAGACGCAATGTCTGAAGTTTTTTCTCAAAAGCATATCATGTGCGCGAGCTTCTTCGATCTAATGTTCGGGGTCACAAATACTCCAGTTTATCCGCGAAACCTTCCTACAGTGGAAATTTTTGAGCTGAATGCAAGAGGTTCGGCAGTGAATGGAGATTCGCATGTTGTAGTGTATGACGCAACTGGAAAATGTGGGTATTTTGTTGCTGCCAGAGTGTGGTGGATGTTTAAGCTCTTTGGTCATGATAAAGTATCAGTACTGGACGGAGGGTTGGAGAAATGGATTGCTGATGGCTTTGATACCACTAATATGCAAATGAAAAAAAGAGAAGGGGATTTCTCTGTTAAATCTTTGAATGAAACCTGGGTTAAGAAGTTTGATGATATGCATGATAACCTGGCCAGCAAGAAGTTTCAAGTCTGCGATTCCAGAACAGGAGACCTGTACAGCAATGGTCACTATCCTGGCTCTGTCAACATTCCATTCACATCACTTATGGCTGAAAAAACTAAATCTTTGAAATCTGTGGCCGAACTTAAAATGCTTTTTGCAGATTCAGGTGTTGAGTTAGATAAGCCTGTGGTGACAATGTGTAACAGTGCAATGTCATCATGTACACTGGCACTAGCGGCTCATATGTGTGGGTGCCCAGACGTTGCAGTTTATCAAGGTGGACTCACTGAGTGGAAATTTAAAGGGGGACCACAGTCAAATTGAAGTACATGTAGCACTTGAAAAGTCGAGAAGAAGCACAATCTTCTTGAGGCCAGCTTAAGCTTGTCCTACTCCCCCCTAATAAACTTAGCCCAAGATTTACTAAAACCAAATTCATGATGATTGGCTCTCTGCAAACACAGAATCAATTTACATTCAAGATATATATTGAAAGAAAAGAAATCAGAAAATAGGTAGAACACATATAATTATAGATGACATAAAATGTCTACATGTAGACCAAGAAATCTAGGCAGCTCTATCAGTAACTACAGTATATAGTCTAGAACATCATGACAGACCATTCTGATGCTACAACTGCTGCAAAACTTTGCAGCACAAATATCAGCAGGTACATAGGAATTCAATCATATTTCCCATGTTTTTCAAAACTAGGGTAGATGCCAGTAGAGAAGAATCTCTGCATTGAGTTATACCACAATGATGTAATATAAATGCGAGAACAAACTAGCATCAGATTATCTCTGTACCAAACTATTATTTAGATCAGACATAAATCAATAAAACATTTAGCTAAGGCAGGGCAATGACTTAAATATTGCTAGAATCAAGACTTCTACTGCCAAGCAGTCTCTTTCGTCTCTTTCATTGTGCAACAAAACTTGGAACTTGCTCAACAACCAAATGAAAAATAGAAAACTCCCCAATTAATATGTCATGCATGCTACAAAGGCAGAGATTTTTATTATGATTTCAATTTATCTAAACTTTGAGATGTTGCCTTAATGCCTAAATTAATTAATTCCTGGACTAAGCATGCCTGCAAAATTACTAAAAATTCATACTCATAGTCCAAGGGGTGATCTGCATAACTTTTATGGCTACCAGAACGAGAGGGTGAGAGAAAGCTTAAGTGCTCTTGGCTTTGTCCAGCTAAACTGGTTATCCAGGCTGGCCTGTGGGTTTCTGAGGGTGCAAAAAATTTTGTATGACACTGGTGCTCTAAAACGAATACTGCAAATTGCTGACAGAGTACTGCAGAAAAGTTGCATAAAGCCTTTAGTGGAACCTCACTTCCAGTATTGGAATACATGCACCTGTCTCAGTGAGACAGGCACTTCAAAAACTGCAGAACTGAACAGCTGGAGTCTGTAATAACTTAACTCAGGTTATGATACAAGTTAGTGCAGAACATGTGTTTAGTATGCTTGGATAGGAGTTCTAAACTATAAAAACCAAACACGAGATGACAACTATTGTCTAAGTACATGTAGTCTTTTACAGAAATTCAAATCCCTGGATCTTAAAAATAGGGAGATTTTTCCTGGGGCATTCCACCTTACCCACAAAGTTTTTGAAAAATTGATCTAATGTCTGAAATTTTTTGCATTTTGAAAGCAGTTTTGAGTGTAATTTGAAGGTTTCAAACATTCCATATTATACTGTCAGACAGCTGTACATATAAATTACTGTATAGTCTTTAGTATCAGAAAGGTATGGTGATCACTTGTATTTTGGAAGAAAGTTGAGATCATTTTCTTTTAATATACAGTATTAACCCATTAATGTTTTACTGAATTAATCACTCAAAAGCAACTGTTTTTTAAATAAAAAATATTTTCCCTTGATTTTTGAATTGTACGAAAAATCAGTTATGCCATTATGATATTATATAGTAGAAGAATGGTTGTTTCAAACAATAATTGCATTGCTATTTCCTAATTTTCAGTTTCAAATTGCTGTATCTGGAACACTCACTGATACATATGCATTGACTGATTGGCTTTTACTTTTTTTGGGGGGGAGGGATCTGCTTGCAGATGATTGTTTTTTTTTATTGGGTTTGTAACTGAGGGATCATTATGACTACCGTAATATGGTAGTATGGTAGGAATAAAATAATATGTGTGCTTAGAAAATGTTTAAACAGAAAAGCCAAAATGCATATACTAGAATAGGGTGTACACAACTACGCATCATACCAACACTTAACAGTTTCTTTTACAGTGACATGTATTCAAACTTAACAAATTACAGTAACTCAATCCACAGACAACTGCAGATTAAGACAGTTTATTGTAATGATGCTTGAGAAAGAACATATTTTGCTAGCTCTTTATATTTCTTTAATGGATAATATTATACAAAACAAATAAAAGTGGAAGGATACAAGTAAAGACCCCCCTGCCATCTGTCCCAGCCCCTCCCTCTTTGTGACACCTACATGTATCATAAGGATCAAAATATAATTTTTCTTTCATTCACTTCTGCAGTCTGAAGTTTTGGTGTGAAATTTTGACTTAAATTGGTGTACACGTAAGTTGCGTAACTATTAGTTTGTTGAAGTACTCAGAGCAATATTCTGCAATGTAGCTTTGGCATCAGACTGTGGAAAACCAGACAAAGCAGACAATGCTTTATCTCTGTAGTATCTGGTCATCTTGTTAACCTGATCACACAACTCATCTTTAAGAATCAGTTCTTGAAGTTTTCTATAATTGGCTTCTTTAGATTTTTCATCAGTGTTGTTACTTAGCAGAATAGACTGGACCAAAGCACTTGTCCCTGGGTCTTCCATTGAAAGTATGATAGGGACAGTAATCATACTTGGTGGCATTTTGCCTTCTCTGAGATTTTGTAGTTCCTCCTTCAGTTGGTGTGCGTATGAAATGTTTCTGCCAAAGTAAAATGCTGATTCCTGAAGCTGAGAAACAAAAAAAAACTTCTTAATACTGTATTTGGGAGTTAAAGTTTATTATACTGTAATCTAATTCACAAATTTCAGAAAGGGGAGGGGGATGGAACCTCAATTCTGGAAGGGTGGAAGCAGAAAAGGGTGTCTGTGTCCAAAAAAACGATTTTTTGTAGTGTTTTTCAAATAAATATTTCAAAAATTATTGATGAAAAAGGGGGGTTTGGG